>JAEQBH010003620.1:0-164994 GCA_016808115.1 Tetrastigma voinierianum
ATGTTTTCTTTCTATGGAATTTTCTCTCAATTTCTTTTCTTTTCTCTCTCTCTGCTAGGATTGATCTTTCCTTTCTTTTTCTCTTGTTAGTGACTATGGAGATGACAACTGATATTACAGGTGCAGAAACATTATTAAAATTTAAACGCGTAGTTTATTTTAATATAGACTATAGTATGAGATGATATTCCAATTATGTCCTTCCTTTCATTGGTATTTAACTTAGGCCGCCATAGCCATCGCCTTGTTGGAAATGTTTTACATTTTTTAGAGATTAAAATAAGATTGCACCGATTCAGGGATAATGAGGGGGACATAAAAATAAACATTACGTTAATGATATATACTACATAATGTACAAATATTTTTTTACATTCATTTATTTTTATGAATGATATAACATATTTCTAAGGTTTACAAATTTCTAAGAGTGCATGATGATAAGAATTTGAAATGGGGCCCATTTACGGCTGTGAGTTTAGGGATCTTTCACTTCCACCAAACAAAGAATTGAAACTTTTTTAGAACATATTTAACAAACTTAGAATATATAAAGCAATTTTTTAAATTTGGAAAATATATTTTACAAATCACACAGCAAATATATTCGACAAATGGTAGACATTCTATGCAATTTATTTTGCTATTAAGATAACTGTTGTTTCATTATTTAAAGTTTTTAGAGATTTTTATTTGTGTTTCTATAATGTATTATTAATTTAAATCAATAAAATTATTTTCTTTTAAAAAAACAATTATTGAAATATATATATTTCTTAACAACTAATTCCAAATATATATTTTTAAAATTTTTTTGTCAAAAATATTTTAAAAATTCATCTCTTGGCACTAAACTCTTGATAGTATTATTATTAGGAACTCAACTCACAATTATTTAAAGGGGGAAACAGTTTATTTCCAAAGAGTTTGGACCCTACTGTGGTTGTTTTGATTAGACCTCTAACTTGTAATGGCCATGGGACCATTCCATGCCTTTTGAAGTTGTAATTGTAATGTCATGGGTCCAATTCATGCTTTTAGAACTTGAAATTTGAAATCTCGAAATTAAAATATATATATATATATACATATATATATATATATATATATAGAATGACCCACCCAATGAAAGTGATCAGACCATAGATCCAAACCATACATTACTCCCAATGTCAAACATTAGGAAGATCACACATTTCTTAACAATTAATCTCATATTTGTTCACAAAAAAAGTAAAATGTAAAAAAGAAAGAAAATAAAAATATATTCAACCTAATAAATTATTTTTCGGGTGATTTGATTAAAATAATTTTTTAAACCTAATTTGGGAAATTTGGTCCTTCATCAAATTTTGGTTTGATTTTGATAAAAATACCCTTATTTTCTTGCAAAAATAAGTATTATTTTAAAAGATAATGTAAATACATGAAATAGAAAATGGTAATTTTGTCCAAATAAAGTTATGTTTGAAGAAAAACATGGATATTTTTTTTTAAAAGAACATTAAAGATGTTAGATTCACAACTTAATGGTTATTTGATGTCTTCTAACCAAAAATTTCATTATTTTTCATATATTTCTAAATTCACATTACTTTTCCTAACTATATCAAAATTAAATAAAACAAGCTATATTTTATTTTCCTTCTAATAGTAACTTTATTAACATTATTTTTCCATATATTTGAAAACATAAGTTATAAAAAAAATTACAATTCTTTTATTTTGAAATTGAAAATAGACACACATAAAAGGTTTTAAATTTTAAGATGATGGGAAATGGTGGGATATAGAACATGAGATGTTATTAGTTAAAATGGGAAATGGGGGAAGAAAAAGAATTTGGGAAAATATGGGATGGACAGGATGAGTTGATGGATGACTTCCAACTGATATTAAAATGATTAGGTACGGATTCCATACTCAACCCTACATCTTTATCATATTAATTTTTTTTTTTTTGGGATAATATTATCATATTAATTTCGCTCACTCTTATTCATTTTTTCTTTTTTTTTTTTTCAATCATAATGTGTCTTAATTTGACTCATACATACATAAAAAAAACGTATGAAACTAATAAGTCGAGAGGGACTAATATAACGGTAAAGCTCTATCATATAACACAAATGTATTCACAAGACTCAAACTCAAGACTCCTAGTTAAAATAGGAAAGGTCTCAACCATCTTACTTATATATTCGATGATTCAATCATTATAATATAATTATTATTGATTATTATTTTAAATATTTTATTCCAAGTTAGGGGAAATTTTGTAAATTGGTTATCAAGAATGAGTATATATATATCCATGAAAGATGTGATAAATATAACCATAATTAAATTCAAATTAAATATAAATAATAATTTTGTATTTCAAAATTATTAATCCATTTGAGCATGGTGTTACTTTTATTCATGTGATAATACATTATCATATACTTAAATTTTTCATATTTTCTTCTCATAGCTTAAAACATAATTTCATGACATTTAATTCTTAATATATGGGGTCCAAAGTTAATGATTGAGTAAATCTTTTTGTAATTATAAAGGACTTAAATTGATGATCATTGAAGAGCAAATCCTTGGACGAACTCAAATGATCAAGATTTTATAAGGGAAAAACTACTAAGAATATCTTTTATAAATATTTTAGATTATAAGGAAAATAAAATATGTGGGATTATTATGAAAATATAAAATCCATACCAAATTATTAAGATGTTATGGAAAACAAAATTTTATTTTGAAACTCAAAATGTTTTTAATATTTTTAAGATATATTTTAAAATATTTTTTATATCTAGATTATATTTTTAGTCTTTCTTTAAGTTTGTTAATATGTGCAAGTCGGGGTATGAATGAATTATAACATTAAAATTAGGACATCTATGGACTAAAAAAAAAAAAAAAAACTCAAAATTTGACTTACAGGTATAAGTTAGGGAATTTATGCACTTTTTCCCTTGATATTTATTAGAAATGGATTGAGATTTTTTTTTTTTTTTGAAAATATAATAATTTTATTTATTCAAACTAGCAATACATCCAATAAAAACATAAAATCAAATTCTAAAACTCCAAGTTTACGACATACATCCGGCAAGCACACACAATAAATCGCCTTAAAACATACATATTTCGAGGAATTTATTACGACAGAATACATACGACTTAGCTCTACAAAGATAATCGACGATCATGGTATGATTCACTGCTGATCGAATCTATTTTATCGTCAAATCCACTATATACTTCAAAAGGTCAACAAAACGACGAAACCAAAACCGCAACTAAAACGATATAAACTACACATCGCATAACATGATAACAAAAGATTATACAAAAACATCGTATCGCAGGATGAAAACAAACCGATGTATCAAGATAAATACAAAACTACACTTCAAATAAGATGATGTGCGTTAAAAACAAATTAAAAATCCACTCTCAAAAGGGTTGAGAATTAATTTTGGGTGGTTTGTACCGTGTGGGTGATGTAGATAACTGAAATGCGGGTGAGATATTCATTTTCCTTATACCGCAAAAATCCGAAGAGGCCAGCTGGAGTGTTGGAAGGTGGTTGACAATTATTTTTTAAAATTGAATTAAACATTTAAAATTTTAAAATCCCTTTGCTGTCTCTCTCTCCCTGTTTTCTTTCTTCTATTTCTCTTTTTTCTATTCTCTCCAATAAGGATGAAAATATCCATTTTGATAAATATATTGATACTTAAATTTTATAAATATATTGACATTTATAAATTATTTAAAATTTAAAATATATCAATTTATATATCAAAAATTAAATAAAGCAAGTATATTAAAAAAAAATTAAAATTCATTTTTTATACAAAATAATTGGTTAATCGCTTGTATACTATAACTAATTTTTATATTTTTATTTTTTATTTTAGAATATTCTAAAAAAATGCTATAAATAATTTCAGAATATTTCTTTTAAGAAATTTTTTTTTTAAAATTGTTTGTATTTAAAGATTTTCACAATCGGGTTTTTTTAATTTAAAATTTTTTCAATGTAAATTATAATATTAATTATTAAAAATTAATAATATTAATTAATAAGGAAGACCCATCATTTTATCTCCTAACGTTTTGCTCTTCTCTAATTTTTTGCAATAATTATCGCTCCCAAACCGATATATCAGCAATATCTTCGATTTTTTGTCGATATTTTTGTCAACTGATTATTGATGTCGTATATCATATCGATTAACACCGATACACGATAAGTATATCGCTATATTTTAATCATTGCATGCAATTCACCAAAGTAGCTCTTAGCTAGCCTACAAATTATTTTCACACAGATATAAAATGGTATTATTGTCAATTATCATCCGATTTACAATAATTTTTAACTCCTATTTTGAGTTTTTACCTATAAAATAAAATTATAATTGGATTATTAGTATTATTATTATTATTATTATTATTTAGAACATGGATAAATAAGCTAAAAATCAGAAGATGAAGCCCATTAGTGACATTTTTATTGAATGGAGACTTTAAAAAAAAAAACATTTGGTTTTGAAAATTATAAAGAAAATGTTATAAAGAGAAAACAAAATAAAAACATATATTTAAATTCAATAAATTTATTTACTTTTATACCCTCGTTTAAGTTTATATCATTTATTTTTCTTAATTTTTCATAAAATAACAATTATCTTTAATTTCTTTCTTATTTAATTTTGATAATTAATCAAATTTAAGAATTCATTTTCATTTTTTTAGGTAATGTCAACCTTAAATACGAATTCTTCTTTCTTCATAAATAGATAGAGATGGCAAACTAGATAACTCTAACTTTATCATATAAAAACTCATTCAAATGCATGAAAAAAAGATTTTAAAGGATGTGTCTATAGTTCTTCCATGCAAAAGAGGATCAAGATCCTATGATGTTTTATCCTATGGACGACAGAGTTATTGAAGTACTGCTTATACAACCTTAAACACAACGGTGAAACGTCTTAAAGAAAGCGACATAGTCCGTGACTCAACCCAAAAAATTATGGTAACCCTCATTGCTATTTTACTTTACTAATCCAACAAAATGATAACCAAAGCATCAATTTAATATTATTTTTTTTGTATAATTTAACATCAGTGCTTAAGCTAAGATTGAAAACAATATTGTCAAAATATTCAACTAAAAAGAACACACAAGCGCCAATAAGCATATACACCAAATCCAAAGCCCAAAGCTGTCCTAACTTTATGGTACCAAAATCACATTACAAAGCCACCCAAATCTCTAAATCATATTACCAAACATGACTAGATTACTAAATTAACAATACAAATTAATTTGTCCATTGCCTGTGGGTAGAGGGCAGCCCTAGTACTCACTCCTCCACTGGTGAAATAATTTACCAAACACTTTTGTTTTCTTTATCCCCCTTAACCCTAACATGACAATAAGCCAGTGTGTGCGTGTCTGCACGTACGAGTAATTTGATCGACAAAGCTACCATCGAAGCACATTGTAGGGAGCACGAAGCTTCCTTGCATGAGGTTTTTCCACACCGACCATTGCAGAGAAAGGCCAAATTAGGGTTCTTAATTAGATGATGATAATTAATGATGGTGTTTAATATTGAACACACACGAGGCTAGTCATTAAGGGGTTGTTTGTTTACTGGTTTTAAAAAACCTTTTCTGTCCTTGAAATCATGTTTGGCTTTTAGTTTTTTTTTTTTTTCCTGAAAAATATAAAAATAAAAATAAAAAACACTACATTTAAAAAACGAATAAGAGGTCTACATGTCTAGCTTAGTTGTTAAGGAATTCAACCTTTTAAAAATGCAGGACATCCAGTCCATGGAGAGATGGAGTCTCGGGTTCGAGTCCCAGTGGTGACAATTTACTATATTATAACAAAGTATTTAGTTTTCTAAAAAAAAAACAAAAAAGAGTTTAAGAGAATATCTTTTTTGTGTTAACATCATTTATGTGTTTTTTGAAAAATCTTCTTGTTCTTTGAATCATTGTTTTATATTTTTTGTGCTTTTTGAGAACAAAAAAAAACTAGAAACTAAATATATATTTTTCTGTATTATTTATTCTCCTTATTTTTAAGAAAATAAAATAGCTTAAACACTAAACAAAACAGCCCTAAGATTCTTAACATGGGGATTGAAAACAAAAGAGCATGGAAGAACGTGAGGTAGTCTGTCTTCACCCCCAAAGCCAACGTAGAGTCCGAAATAATATATGGATGGTTGATGAATAATCATTGGAATTGGAGTTTTTTTTTTTTTTTTCATTTTGAAGGTATAACTACTAACCACTACCGTAGTCCTTTTGTATTTTCCACTGCTACGTTGCCTCGTACTTGCTCCACCACCCCCCATGGCTGGCTGTCTGTCTCTGAATAAATTAAATACAGAAATAAATAAATTATTTTTTATTATTATTTGGTTATTATCTCTAGGTGCAGTGAAGTAACATTCATGGCGGATGTGAACCATAGCTGTCATTTTTGGATTTGAAATATGCTTCTCCGGGCTCAAGATGGGTTCATGGTATGTTAGCTTGATCTGGAAATCTGGATTAATTTCATTTGGTATTTTTTAGATAATGTTTTTACAAATCCCCAGGAAAAAAAATTTATGTATTCCAATCAGATTTGGCTTACTTACAAATTTTTTTAGTAGAGATCAAGAAGATATTATACCAAAATTTTTAATAATATTCAATCTAGGTCGGTCGATAATAAAATGTTCATGAATTTTGTAACGATAAACAATTATGAGGACACATGCATAGGAAATGCAAATCTAGGAGGATGAATATTTCAACCACTCAATCAATATTATTTCGTGTTCTTGACATAATTATCTAAACCGTGGTGGTGGGTGCTCAAGAATTGATGGTATTTGGTTCATATTCGAAGTGGGCCAATGCAAGATTCTTCTTGTTAGGAATCAAAAGCTTTAATATTCTTCCTAGTTTGGCAGTTTAGGGCCGCGTTATATATATATATATATATATATATATATATATATATATATATATATATATATAATCCTGATCATTACTAATTAAATTAATATTTAGCTTAAGTGATAAAATGATGGGATGAGTATACATAACGACCTAACTCTTCATATTCGATATCATTTTTGCTCAAAGCCACAATAGCGCATATACCTGCCAATTTTACTCACAGGGCTTACGTCTTAGTGCATCGATAGTGTTAAAATCTTACATATATGGACATTAACCTTGTTTTCTCTATGTAATATGAGAAACCATAATTCACTCCCCTTAGGTTGCCAACGTCCTCATTAATACATTTTCGGCTAGAGATCAGACTCGGATACCATTTGCAACAACTCGATTCTTTATCTCGTATTGTCCGATTCAGGGTTGCAGTGGCACACACACATCTTCCTACCAACTCGCTTTGGTTTTGCTCATTTGTTAGACTTACGTCCTCAAGAAAAAGTCTCGATAGTGTTGAGTTAAAGTTTTACATATATGAACCTTAACATTTCTCTCTTTAAGCGATGTGGGTGGGACACTACAATGAGAATGAGGGTACTACAATATAATATGCAAAAATGAACGTAAGTCAAGAAAAATAATTTGATTGAAAATATGTTGTTTTCTCTATATGAGCTAATTTTAGAAATTATTTATATAGTGTCCTGAAAAAATATTACTTTTAAAAAGATGGAAAAATATTTTTAAAAATATTATTTTATGTACTAGAATTGAACGACCCTAACTTTAATTGTTTGACCCAATGTGAAAAACTTGGGATGCAATATAAATGATGAACTACAATTATGAGATTTTGTAAGGATTCGTGTAAGGTTACAAGATCAAGCCACCAAGTTTACTTTTACTATAATAGTTCAAGAACCAATCTCATGTCTATGGTTCTTTTTCCTATTTAGGTTCTTCATATCAATATGTATTTTCTTATTCCGCTTTTGTTATATAATACCTATTTATGTTGTTGTGTAATATTATTATCCATAATTAAGTGCACGTACCATTATACAAAATAAATTAACTAAAAAATTTGTTATTTTGTTTCAATTCCCAATCAAAGAGAGTTTATTTTTTAAGATTATTAATATATATACTAATTATAATTACTATTCTTAAATGTCATTTTTTAAATACCTATTTTTGAATTTATTGTAACATTCAAAGGGGAAAATGCTATAATATAATAATGGTACCTATAAAATAAATAAATCAGACCATTAAAAAATATAGTGAGATTTTGGGTTATTGTAGAAGAATATAAATATATAAATGAAAAGGTGAGAAGGATGATTTTGATATGCATTTGTAAGTGGTTGGTTTTGCTTTAATTTGGGGAAGATGGGGGACTCTTAGGAGAAGATATATAGTGCTTATTTAGTTGCAATTTTTGATAACTGTTTTTTGTTATGGAAAATAAGGAGAACACATATAATCAAATACGAAGAATATAAAAAACGCTAAATTTAAATAATAAAGAGTAAATTTAATGAACACCAAAATGATGGTGATGTCATTCTATTTTCAAAACTATTTCATATTATACGTACTACACAAGAAAGAGAAGAAGTGGCAAATATCGGAGTTTTAGCCTAGTGAGAGACGTAAACGGTAAGGAGGTATAGGGTTTTTGTAATTTTTTCATACTTAGGTATTATTATAAATACCCTCTCTATATAATCCTCTATTCAGCTGATGATGAAAATTTAAGCCATCATTCTACCGCCAAACACGTAACCTATATATGTGTCGCTTTTTCTATCTAATTTATCACTATTTTACTGCATGAATCACAACACTACTCTTAAGAACAGTTTTTACAACACGTGGAACATCATTTAGTGTTTTTTAAAAATTATTCTTATTCTCTAAATCGAAACCAACATGTTTATTCGGATTTTCCAGCCTCTTCGATCGCCTCATTTTTAAGAACAACAGCAATTTTCAAAAACTATAAATAAAAGAGGCTCATCTTATCTGAATTTCAAGAACTGGTATAAAAATAGGAACTAAACATACCAATGCTTCCTAATACTTTCACGAAGAAAGAAACATGGGACAGGAGTAGTACTACGCTACTGTAGTAAACAATAATTGTATGCATGCATGGAGGTGTAAACAGTTAACACAATTAAAAGAGAGAGAGAAGAGAGAGAGAGCAAAAGAGGTAGGTCATGCCCACGAGGCTTTGTCACATTACCCACACGAAGTCTAATCAGAGAGGAGATTAGGAAATACACATTAAAGAGAGTTTTGTGGCTAAATAATAATCGACATTTTCGGCATGCCATTACCGACGCTCAACGTACTGCCTAAAAATTTTTACAGCTTCAATACCGACGCGAACGTCACTTTTAAATTCATAAAGATTCCCAAACGCACTAGCTGGCATATTTTCAAACCGCATTATATTTTAAATTTTTTTCTTTTAAATGTATTATTTCCGTACAAAACTCCATTAAAGAAGGAAAACATGATAAGAAGAGAGAGAAAAAAGACTAACACATCACTAAGTACTAACCCATCAAGGCTGCTGGAAAAGAAGTATGATATTCTTACTCAAAAAAAAAAAAATCTCAAGAATTTCCATCTCTTCATGTCCTTTTACAACATTCCATCTCATGATATTCAACATTCATAATAAAGTGGTTATCATTTCCATCTCTTCCTATCTCCTTTTTCTCCGCCCCAATAATTGCTTTCCTTCAAACCCATCTAATGTCATCGACACCTACCACGTGGCTATTCCCTCCATAAGTACTTCCCGATATTTCATTTGACTATACATTATATGCGCACGAATTTTGAATTTATGAAAAAACCAATGAATTTAAAATGCTCCAATATTTACAATAATACTACTTAATTCTTAAAACAATGAGAATAGTTACTTATGACATATTTGGTTATTGTTTTTAAAAATTATTTTTGATAATAATTTTTGAAAATATAAAGAACATAATTTTGATTTTTTTTTTTAAACTGTTCTTATTATTTGAATTTAATATTTTTTATGTTTTTTTTTTTAAATGAGAACCAAAAGTTTTTTTATTGTTTTTCTTGTTCTTTTTGTTTTTGAAAACAGAAAACGGATTTTAAAAACAAGGACCAAACAAACCTTTAAGCTATGTTAGGTTTCTATTTTTGAAAACTGCTTTTAAGAACAGTTTTTGAAAACACATGAAACATCATTTGATATTCTTTAAAAACATTCTTCTTCTTTAAATTGAGTGTTTTCTCTATTTTTTATGTTTTTTAGAACAAAAAAAAAACTAAAAATCAAACTTGTTCCTAGTTTTTATAATAAAAAACAATTTTTATAAACATGAACAAGCATACCCTTTGTTTCAACCATTCAAACTTTTGCGATTCCTTTGATTAAATAAGGTTCGAGATAATGATCTACTTTTTTATTCTTTGTTGTACGATGTATGTAGTTATTGATAGACAAAAATCAAACTTTCATTAACATGAAATGATATATAACTTTTTTTTGTAAATCATTTCTATTTTTTCTTATTATTATACCAGGACTTGATGCATGTCTTTTTCTTACTCGAACTCCAAACAGTACAATATTTTATCATTGTGAATAGAGATTTTTCTAGTTTGATAACTTTAGGTAATTATACAATTTATTTATTTATTTATTTTTTGGTCTCTATTCCCCATTCAAATAAGAATACATGCATATTAAACTTGTTAAAATCTTTAGAATTGGTGACAAATCTTTTAAAAAAATTTCAATGGAGAAATCAAAAGTGGGTGAGATTCACAGTCTCATTTATTGATTATAAAATGGATAATTCTTCATGTACCTCACTAAAGGTTAAAATTTAACTCAAACTTATCATTGCAACAACTTCAAGAAAGTAATATTTTATGTGTTTTCTTCCTTGTTTCCAAACATGGAGCAGGATTTCATAGGAGATTTGATAAAATAAAAAATTTGTCAAAATATATACAAATAATATCATCATTATTACTATCTTCACTACTATCATCGCTAATGCAAATTCTAGGTTTAAAAGAATTATATGTTTATGTTAAATCGTGCAACACCTTTTTGTTAAATCGAATATATAAGACTTAAATATCACATATTTCAAAAAAAAAAAAAAAAAGACTTAAATATCATCCATGCATGCTTTCAATTATAAGATTGCATTGGGAGATAGGCTACAACATGTGTATTCTAAGATACTATTTTCAATAAGATATGATATCTTTAAATATTAAATCTAATAGATATGATATCTCAACGTATTATATGCAATGAGATATGTTACATCTCAAACTTAATATATAATCCATAAACTGAACAAAAAATATATGATATGTGTTCAAAGTAAATATTATATTACACTCTAATATTATTTGACAGTAAAAAAAATATTATTTTTATTTTAATGTTATTTAGAATTTATTTAGTAATTTAAAATTTTAGCAAATAATATATTTAATTTGTGGATAATATGGATGATCAAAATATTTAAATTTTATGTTAGGTTACTGAACATATGAAATAATTTTTATATATTAAATAACATGCATACTAGTATTATTCTAGAATATATTAATTTTATACATATTTTTAATTCCTTTTATATATATATATATATATATATATATATATATATATATATATATATATATATATATATATATATATAATGTAGTGTGGATGCCAACGACAACTAATTACTTCAAATTTAACAAAACCATGTAGATATTGTTTGTTTCGAACTCAAGGGATACCCACAGCTTTAAAACGCGTCTATTATACCCAATCATATAGATATTGTCTGCTTCAAACTCAAGCGATATTCAAGGTTTTAAACCGCATCTATTATGCCGGTAGGAGTTCATACTAGATAACGTCACGAACTTTTCTCATTCAATATGAGACGTGATAACCCTCCGTGAAGACACAACGCCCTAGTTGTGTCACGTGGGATCGTGAGACTAAAATGGACAAACATCTCCCCACATGGCCAAACAAACAAGACTTCACACCAGGTCAAAAAGATCAGCCTGATGATAATTTGGTAATGACTCAATCTTAACCATATACATATCGTCAATTTCCATGCCTTTCAATGGCTTAAAAACGCTAGCTCTCTTATTAGGTTAAGAGAAGTTCATACTTATATAGTGACATGAATTTTCTCCTGTATTTACAATAATACAACATAATTCTTAAAATAATGAGAATAGTTACTTAGGCATGTTTGGTTATTGTTTTTTAAAACTGTTTTTACGAATAGTTTTTAAAAACACAAAGAACATCATTTTCTATGTTCTTTGAAAATTGTTCTTGATATCTAAATTTAGTGTTTTATGCATTTTTCCAAAACAAAAAAAAAATAGAAACCAACAGTGTTCTCATTATTTTCCTTGCTTTTCTTGTTTTTGAAAATAGAAAACAGTTTTCGAAAATATGAACCAACCAAGCCCTTAGGCCCTGTCTGGTTAAAAATAAGCTCATTTGTATAAGTTAACTTTAAGCTTCATCATATCCTTACCTTAGAAGTTAGATCCATGCATGCTTTCAGTTATAAGATTGCATTTAATTGGTTGGGAGATAGGCTAGAACATGTGTATGCTAAGATACTATTTTCAATAAGATATGATATATATGTTTAAATATTGAATATAATAGATATGATATCATAAGGATTATATGCAATGAGCTCTGATATCACGTAAATAACCAACTCTCCTAAAAAGTTAAAGCTTATAGGATATGGATTTAATATGTATATCATACTTCACAAAAGCCGACTTCATACCTCATGGGAAAGAGTTACCTGAGCAAGTCCGATAGGTACGAAAGCCCAATAGGAAAGCCACCAACCCAAAAGACCATTCTGATAACTGGGAGAACCTCTCAAGCTTAAGTACCACTCCATAATTTCTTGTGGAACCGTATCATTATCCACTCCTATAGAAATCAGATGTCTACGGAAGGCTTACACTCTGAATAGCTTTCACTCCGGACCCTCTCTTTGGACACTAGGTAGCCCCTTCCCATAACGCACCGACTCTCAATGAAAGTACTAATAATAGGTACCCAAGCTTAATAAAAAGACCGGCCTAATAGATGAAATAACTTCTCAGGTTTAAGTACCACTCTACAATTTCTTATATAATCTTATCAAAGTCCCTATTGGGAGATTTTCAGATGGAAATTAACTTGTGTGTGACTTCCTGGCATTTCCGATGAAAGTTATGCAGACTGTCCGGTCATTCTTGGACCCAAGGCTTTCAAACCATGAGCTTGGAAGTGGAGTCACCTTTCCCTCAGCAGGATTTGGGTATAATGAGATAACCAAATCCCTATTTCAAAAGATACTAATTAAGAATCACATTCAGTACTTCGAGAATTATATGTTAAAGAACAAGGTGATTTGATTAAATGAACTTTTGAAAACCTAAATTTTAAAATCTGATCTTCCTTAATTTTTAGTCTGATTTTGATGAAAATGCTCTTTTGTTTTCTTGTAATTATTTGAAGGGAACAATGTAAATACATGAAATTAAAAAAAAAAAAAAAAAAGCATTTTTGTCTCTGTAACTAAGTGTAACCAACTTGCATCTGTATATAAAGACAAGCAGGAGCTGAACAGAGCATTAATGAAAAATTTTCCTTTCTGGCGTTTTCTCTTCTCTCTCGGGCCTTTTCTCAAGCAGATTATCTACATCTGCTTTTTCTTCAAACGACTCTAATTTCTCCTTTTATATACGGAGGTGTTCAAGGAATCAAGGGAGTTGTTGGGAAAGAAGAGGCTGAGAATATATTTAGGCTCAAAAAGTGTGAAAGGATATCAAATGTTCATCTCTTGTGATTGAATGATTTTCAATTACGTACGTCAAATTCATATTTTGAGTATTCATCTCTGATGATGCCTTTTTCAACCGGAACTGGCCGAGCGTACCGGGGTCAGCTGGGTCGAACTCGATCGTTGTCGGCCGAAATAGGATCGCCGCAATGTGCCGGTCTCAAGTGCTGAAGGTGGCATTCCTCCGCAAAAAACAAGAACAAGGGGGACGCATGAGCTTTGCCCAGGGCTACCCGATGCTAAGCCGCTTCGAGAGTAAAGAGAGACTAATAGGAGGGCGAACGTGTCGCGTGCGAGGATACGTGACAAGACGGGCGTATCTTTCACCGATGGGGTGGCCCGCATTTATAGTAGATGTTCAACCAATGGGATGCATGATTTCCAGATTCGCTCCCATTCACTGCATATTTTTGTTATTATCGGCATCGGATTTGAGAAAGATAGAAAGAGAAGTTTATTCGGGATAATCTTCCTTCTCATCGGGATCTGATTCGATGATGATCTATTATCGCTTTCTTCTTCCTTATTGGGTGAGGTTTGGTCGACGGCGGAATAATATATTGGGATTATTCCGTTTGCACTCTACGGGAGACTTCCCATAACGGTCTTTGGGCCAAGCCGCTTGACCTCATTCTCCGGGTCAAAATTCAAAAGGTTTGAACACTGGAGCAAAGGCATGAATGCCTAATGGGCATGTCTTCCTTGGGGTTTAGCGAGTGGGTCCGAGTGTTTCTAATGGCCCTTTCTGGGCCCGGTAAAGTGCAGGAGCCTTATTTTCTCAAACCCTATCAAGCCACCCAGCCCTCAGGTATTTCCGCGACGCGGGCAAGGGTCGTAACGTGTCTCGCTCGGGTGCACTTCACATGTCCGCCTGGGTCGATTAGGCTTAGCCGCCATTTGTCTTATGATAATGATGACTCTTCTCGGTTTTGCGCTCATCTAACTCCTCGCCTTCTTCGCTTTTCTCGCAAACATCCTCTCTTGGCCTCAGGTGCCTCCGTCCCGACCTTTTTTCGTCTCTTTAGCGAGCCCGATCTCTCTTAGTCTTCTCTGTCTCGAGCCTTTGTGCAGTCTTCTCTCGTGTCTTTCTGGGATAGCCTTTTCTGTTGTATTTGGGTCCATCAGACTTTTATCTTCGGGTCTCTTTCTGCGCGATACGACGAGACGCTACGCTTGGTCAGCCGAATTTTATTTTCATTATTTATTTTCATCATAAATCGGGCCGCTCTTCTCCGCGCACGATGGTGACTCTTCGGCTATTGCCGGTTCGACGAATCAAGGTGTCTTCAATCGCCTACCAGGTTGAACTCGAGACGCCCCGCAGGTGCCTCTTCCTCGATGCGGTAAGGGAAAAGTGAACCTAATCAAATACCCTCGGGGGTTAGAATACCTAAGATCTTTCGCTCCAAGATGCTTTAACCGTGGGACTCCAGCAAGGTCTGCTTCTTCATATGGGGCCACCTTGCCGTGACGTTATCGCCTCCTCGACGTCGGTGTGGTCCCCCGACGCTGACTTATGTGGTCCTCGTGCCTAAGATGGTGTGTTCTCTCAAGTGGCCTCGAGCACCCGCCTTCGCTTCTTGCATCCCTCTCATAAAAGGCTCTTTTGCAAAGACTTCAATGTTTGTCCTTCAACTCGCGCCCAATGGTTGGGGTATTTCGTTAGTCCGCTAGCATTCTTTGTGTGACGTGGGGCCTTGTTCCTAAAGATGCCTTCACGTCTCCTGGCCCTTCTCAACTCGCGCCCCAATGGTCAGGTATTTTGTTAGTCCGTCGTATTCTTTAGGACAGGGCTCTGTTCTGTAGTATACTTTGCTCCTTTACCTTTTAGTCCGAAGGAGACCCGAGGGCTTCCTTATTTTTCTAGCAGTTTCCTGGGCGTTTCTCTCAGTGATTTTCAATCTACCTTCTTTCCCACAGCCGTGGAAGGGACGCTTACTTCTTGTTAGTGGTCGTAGCTGGGAATATGACCTCTCGACAGGACGATACACTCGGGCGTTCCGGTGGCTAAGTGACCACCCTCGAATCTTTTTGTGAGTGTTCGCTCGCTTTTTGGTTATAACTCAGGCGTGGTCACCGGGTATCTCTGATTGTGACCGTTTTACATGCTTCTCAGTGCTCTGATTGATCTCAATATCAAGATAAACTACAGTGTTGGCGTTATCGAGGTCCTTCGTCCTACGGAGCCGAATGTTCTTATGTTCTTGGTCCTTCAGTTCGAGGTCTACTTCAAGCCTACGCTCTCGAGGCCTTCACCTCCTTCCACATGAAAGTTCCTCCCATTGGGCCCTCCGCTGCCAAACCCACTAGGGGGGAACTGTTGGCCCAATTGGAGATGGTGTCTCGAAGCCCCGAAAGGGAAATGAAAACCCTGACTGGAAAGATCGACCGGCTTTGGTCAAAGTTCCGAAGTTGGCGGCATCTTCATCATCCCCGTCTACTCATGTCCATAAACCAACGGGTTGAGGCTCCTATAGCTTCAGTTCAGCGTCCCATTCGGTCCATCATGAGGCGTATGTCCCCGCTGGGGGCCGCTACGGTCACGCCCATTACCGTTTCAGAACCCGCCAACTAAAAAGGGTTGTCACCTTCTCGAAGGGCTAAGAGGCGAGGAAAGATCCGAATCCAAAATCGCGAGGTCGAGGAATCCAAACAAAGAAGCAAATTCAGCCCATTCTTATGATTCCGATCTCAAGAGGTCGGTTGTGTTGCCCGTTGATGAGGCTTTAGCCCTATCTCTCCAGGGGGTCGCCTCCGTAAGTTCCCGTACCTTGTCATATTTGATTCCATTTTGAGTTGAGTTTCGAACTTGCATTAGATTTTCGACTTATGTCAGCAGTGGCTAACATTAAGGGGCTCGCCGTAAAGGCCAACTAAACGAAGGCCATGCCAAAGCGGCCCTAGTTTATAAGGCGTAGGTGGCTCTCACATCCGAGCTGGCCGAGATGCGAGGTCAGCAAATATATGGCCGAGGAGCTAAAGGAAGCTCAACCGATCAAGCATACCACGTCGCCCCTCGTGCTCGGGGCCGATGCAGGAAGACGAGGCCCTAACGGCTTGAGGATCGGCCGAAGGCGAGCCGAGGCTCCTGATGATTTGAGGGTCGCGTAACGACTTGATGGAGGCTAGGACGGTCGCAGCCTACTTCAATATGAACTTCGGGATGGTTAGGATGAGTTTCCTCACATCCCAAGGCGAAGCCGAGCTCCAAGTGAAGAACCGCATGCGATCAAAGACGACCGCGTGATAAGACACGTTTGTTGGATGAGGCTCACGCGAGGTTAACGAGGTAGTCGCCGTGGAACGCTCACCGAGGAGTGTCGCGGCCGCATGGGGATCTTCATCGCAAATAACTGTGGCTCAACTGACGGTTATTGGAAGATCGAGGGCCGAGGCTTTCACTCAATGGGGTTTCTCGGGTATTTCCGCCTCTTCGAAGAAGGCCGCCAATGCTCTGGTCCCGCCTAGACTCTCAACTTTGACCTCTTCCCAGCCGACGAGAGAGTGACGATGGGTCCTTCGGGCCGATTATCCCGGAGAACCGGCACCCCCGCCGAGGCCCACCCTTCACCATCCGCCTCCTTCCGCGCCCGATCACCGCTCACGCCTTCGCCCGCCTGATGCCTACGCGAGTACTCTTCTTCTTTCTTTTTTTTATGTATTTGTTGGGCCTGGGACCTAAGACATATGTAGCCTCGTCCTTGATGAATACTCATTTTGCACTTCACTCTTTCACCTCTACTCAGGCTCTTCTCAATGTTCGTCATAATACCCGAGGTGGGCGCTTGAGCTACAAATTGTGTTGTTGGGTTCCTGGACGCTAATAATCCTGAGCTGATCCTGTAAGACCCGAGAAATTCCAAATTTTGGAAAAAGAGCAAAATCGTAATTTCGTTACTAAATTGTTATTTCGGCTAAAAAAATCCGTAATTTATTCTCTAAATCTCGGATGACGAAACGGATTTCACCGTTGGAATCGTCTCAAAAAATCTAGTTAGCACGTAAAATTGCAATATTCCGAGATAGCTCGAGTTGGCACGCTTTTCGAGGCATCACGCTTCGTAGTCAGAAACGATTTTCGATACGACGAAAATCACATATAACAAGATCACATGTGCCATAAGTGGCATGAGAAAATGATGAAAATGGAAGGCCGAGGTAGTTGTCGAATGTCAAACTGGAGAGCAAGGAACACTGACTAAATGAATTAAAGGACAAATGAATAGTGTTGGTCTCCTTCATTAAACCAAAACGTGAGAGAGCAAAAAAGGATAATGATCCAAAGAGCAGCGTAAAACGTGAAAATGGAGTTTTAGTTGAGAGAGGGTCTTCCTTCTCAAAATACGACGATCCGACCACAGCCGGGCAGCTTCCTTCTGACAAGAAGGAGAACCCGCCTACGTTTCGAGAGGGCTTCGTGGGTACCGGATTGAGGAGTTTGACAACCCGAGAGGTAGGGTTTTCCTACTTGAGTTTTATTCTCATTTTGGGCGCTTTCAATGTTTTATTGACTCGAGGCATCAACGGTCACTGACTATTCTCAAAACTCTATTAATAATTATTAAATTTTTTAGAATTTTTTGAGGGCCATTTCGCATACCCCGTGTGGGTAGGGCTGTTTGGGTTAATTGTGTGTTGATTTATGTATTAAATGGTGTTTTGGTATGTATAGGCCTGAATGGTCATGGAAATGCGTGTGCTTTTCCCACAAAGTGAACCGATGAATGTGGTTGTGTGTTTGAACCAGAAACCTAGGTTTTTAATGCTATAGAACAAATGACACAAAATATATTTTTGTGTGAAAAATGTGTTTCGTCGAGTGATTCAATCGAATTGCTCAGGTTTGATCATTAGCCCAAGTGAACTAATTTCGATGTATGAGTTGTATAATATACAATATGATCGGGATTTGAATTATGCGAGTATATTCACTCTTATATATTCAGATGATTGAATTTCCATCGAATCGCATACATGCATTCCATATGCACCGGAACACCCTAGATTATAGGAGTGAGTGCATGAGACGAAGTCTAGATAAAATGGTTCTGGAGGGTTGTCTAGAAAACATAACCATTCTGGAGGGTAGTTCAAACTAAAATATCAATCGGTCGGAGATGCCCAATTGATATCCATCGGAGGGTAGTCCACAAACAAATAATATATCAATCGTCTGAGCGCCTAAATTGATATATATATGCTGATCGGAGGGTCAATCTCACAAACAAACAAATTAATAACTTTCACGAGGCTTAGCGAGTGTGTGATGAGCTCAGAGGACTCGGATCTCGAGTTGGTCATGCAGACATTCAAGTAGGATCATGCATTTGCTTGAATGTGTGTTTAATTTGGAACATTGCACCTGCACTTAGGGTGGTGAGTAGCCCACTTAGGTATGCATTCTCCTGAGATCGAGCTTTAGCTCATTCCGTCGTGGGACTCCCCTTTTTACGTGCACAGGAGCGTGGCGAGGAGACGGCCTCGGCCCTAGAGGCCGTAGCGCTTAGAAGAAAAGCCGGACAGGCTTTGGATTTGTGGCAGGCAGACATATTGAATGTTAGAATTTTAATATGTGCCAGATAAAGGAGAATTGATTACCTCTCGGTAAACTAGTCGATATAGTCAGGGTATCATGATGAGTATAGTTATCGTGGGACCAAGTGGTCGCTTACTCATGTTGTGATTATATTAGACCGCTTGGGACAAAGTTTATTAAAAACAGTGATGTATTTGGGTAGAGCTCCTGCATAAAGGAGACTCACCATTTTCTGGCATGCCAGAATCCTAAGATCCACTCAGACTCGCGGTCGGGGCGCGGGCAAATAATCCTGACCCCGAAATGGAGCGTCTCAGATCCGACCTCATGGGCTTCATGGCCTATGCAGAGTGGTTGAGCTCGCCGCTGTGAGTCGTCATTCGCCTACCGATTGGTCTGAGTTGAACTCGATTCCTAAGCTACATGGCCCTCGCGGTGTAATGGTCGCGTCACATGTAGTCGCTGGGCTCAGCTCGCTAACTTGTCGAGCGTCAAACTGATTTCTTTGTGGGCCGCATGGCCTCGGTAGAATGGTTGAGCTCGCCAATGTGAGTCGGGCCCGCTTACCGACACTCTGCAGCTGAACCGATTCTTAGGCCGCACGGCCTCGCAGAATGGCTCGAGCCTCGCCAACGTGAGCCGCCGTCTGGCTTACCGATTTCCGGGCCCGGCTGAACGGGATTCTTGTGGCCGCATACCCGTAGGTCGGTCGAGCCCGCACGTGAACCGCCACCCGCGCTGTGGCCGGCGGTGATATAGCTCGAGCCGACCGACTCTCGTAAAGATGACTGCGCGCAGTAAGACGCACCAAAGCCAGTCGCCGTGGGCCCGGCGCGCGCGGCCGAAAGTACATACCGAGCCGACCGGCCTCTCTCGTAGCGTGATCTATGCGTAGTGACGAACTGCCAAAGTGAGCTGAGCTTCCAAAGCCGTGGCCGAAAGGGCGAGTAGTTTGCTGATTCGATTTCACGTTGCGACCTTCCGCCGAGTAGGCGACCCCGCTAAAGTGAGCGCGCTCCGGCGCCAAGTAAGGCAGGGCGAGGCAAATTCGAAGCCGACTTGACTTGTCGTTGCGTGGACTTGCTGGTAGACGAACTCGCCAAAGTGAGCCGCTCGCGCCAGGCCGAGCGGCGAGAGAGCATGAGCCGATGGACTCTCAGTTATGAGATCTGCGGCATAGTATTTAACTCGCCAAAGCGAGCCATTGGCTCGCGCCGCGCCGAGTGGCGATATAGCCTGAGCCGGATCACTCGCCAGTTGGTGACTGCGGCCGAGTAGACAACCTCACAAAGTGAGTCACACCCGGCCGCCGCCAAGTGGCGATATAGCCCGAAATGATCCGACTTCGTGTGGCCAGGACTGCGGCCGAAAGGTACGAACTCAAAGCGAGTTACTGTGGCTCCGGCGCCTGTGGGCCGAAAGGGCAATATACCCGAGTTGATCCGACTCCCCGCAGCGTGACCCGCGCAGTGTAAGAACTCGCCAAAGTGAGTCGGGTTCGGCGCCGTGGGCCGAAAGTGGCGATATAGCCCGAAATGGATCCACCCGTGCAGGATTCTGTGGGCCGCAGTAGACGAACTCTTCAAAGTGAGCTGCTGCGTGCGGCCATTCGACTTCTGATTTTCTTGGAAAGGTGCAAGCGTCTTTAATGCTGGTTTATGGAGAATTTGAAACATTTGTGCGACTTTTTGAATGCTTTGGCCTTCTTATAAATGGCGGCTTCATTGCTATGGAGTTTATACTTCGAATATTCTGCCTCTTCTGGTGCGTAACTGAAATATGTCCGAGATGAAGCGTCGAAGTCTGGTCGTCTTCGTTGGGGATCCGCCCAAGATCTGCCCGCCTCGTTGGACTTCGTCAGGAGTTGTGTTTTTCCCTAGTCTCCCTTGATGAGTCATGTTATTCCCTAGCTTCGTGCTGGTGGAATGTGTTCAGAGGGCGGCGCATTTCAAGGCCGCCTTCTCCATCTTTTGTTCTTCTTCTTCCTTTTTTCTCCTTCTCCTTTTTCATCTTTTCTTCCACATCTCATTCTCCCCTTTTTTGTTTCTTCTACACAAACTCCTTCCATCCCATTTTTGTTTTTCCTTCTTCCACATCCTCCCTCTTCCGCACAAACTCCTTCCATCCCTTTTTTCTTCTTCTCCTTTTCCACCTCGTTTTCCTTCCTCTTTCTTCCTAAAGTTTTTTTTTCGAGGGAACCGCTTGTACCGAAAGCTCCAAGATGTAATCGATGACACCACCGATTGTAACTGTAATGTAACTGACAAGAGACTTTTCCTTTTATGTCTATGAGCTATGTAATTTTTCTGAGCATTATATGTCTCAGTTGCTTGTGATGTCTTAACAAAATAAATCAAGAAATGGCCTAATCGCTAACTGAAAATTGATAAATTCCATTTAAGATTACAAACTAAGGTCTACCGATAAAATGTTTAAGATGTTCCGCATTCCAGCATGTCAGAAAATTTTCCCTCCTCCTCGTCGGGAGCTCATACTGCTCCCCGGCATGACGACTCGAGATACGATGTAGGGGCCTTCCTAGTTAGGGCCCACCTCCCATGTGTCGATTCTCCTTGCCGGGCAAGAGCCTTTTGGGCACCAAATCACCCGGCACGTAGCTCCCCGGGTTTGACTTCTTTGGTTGTAGTACCTCACCGCCTTCCTTGCAATTTCTATATGCTTTAACACGCTTCACGTTTTCATCTAAGCAGATCCAAATTTGTGACGAGAGCCCCATCATCGTGTTTCCATCGTCGCTAACACTCCATCCTCGGGACTTTAATCCGACTCCCCGACAGTGGACTGACGTCGCTGTCGAAGGCCAGGCGAATGTTTCTGTTGTTGATTTCGTGTTGTCCTCGTAAGCCCATAGCACCTCTGTGGGAGGTATTCTACCCACTTTCCTTTAAGATCTTCCAATTTGGTCTTCGCCACTTTAAGGGTTTTGATGGTGACGTACCGACCGCTAGACTACCTGGATGTGCTCTTCGAGACGAGTAGTAATTTAACCCGAGCTCCCAAGATGGGAAATATCCGAATTCAAGGTCACAAATTTTTTTCCATTGTCCGATATCGTAATTTTGGGATACCAAACCGTGATACGATGGCTCGCCACACAAAATTACGATCTTCTCGCTTCGTGGATTTGCGGGCTAAAGGCCTACTTCAACCCATTTTGGGTAAAGTAATCTATCGCGACGATGATGAACTCATATCAACATCTCTTCCCAAGGGCAAAGGTCCCAGTGATGTCCAAACCCCATCATGGAAGGGCCAGGGCTTGTGATTGACGCCAAGGGCTCGATGGGAGGCATGAGATCTTGGCGTGCTCCTGGCAGATCTTGCATTTCTTGACTAGGTCGGTTGCACTGGTTACTATAGCCGCAGTATCCCTCGCTCCCAAGACCTTTCCCGCCAATGTCGAGCTCCGATATGAGATTTCCCATACCCGTACTTCTCTTAGCACGTATTCACGTTTTTTTCCGCGATGCAATTTCAGGATCGGTGTGAAGAAACTCGCCAGATGTGCTTCCCTTATGACTAAAGTGGAACCCGCGCACTCGCCCTTATTTTAGCCGCTTATTTCGTCAATGCGACGTCCGTCATTATATAATCCCAAATGGGTCCATCCACCGTTTAACCCGACCGGCAACCTCCACGCCGCAAGGATCGACAGAGGCTCGCCAGTATTCGACAGTGTCGACCTTCTCGTGTCTTCATAAGGTCATGCATAACTTCGCGCTAAGGCCAAATGGAGTTCTCCGCTCTCAGACATGTCTAACCTGAACTAGCACGAATTTTTTTAATAAATCTCGTACCTTTTGGAGATATAGGATCATCCTTCCACTTTAGCCTCGTAGGTGTCTTCTATTTTTCTTACTACTACCGAGTCAAGCACTTCTGTACGGGTCAACCTCCAATGAACGGGCGAGGTCGAGGCCCGCATGACGGCCCTTCATACTTCTACCGTTGTTGGAGGCTTGAACTCGAACTGGTGCGCGCATCAATGTCTATTCCTTCGAGAGAGTTAAGATTAGACTCAAGCCCGCTCCTCAGGCATTCGAGGCTCCATCTACGAGAGTTTCCAGATGTGAGGTCATCTCATCATTGAAATGCTCGAAAGGTGTCCGCCTACAGAATTCCATGACTTAAGCCTACAAGACTCCGCCCTTTTATTGTAGTTTTCGGCTTGTATCTGATGTCGAACTCGTCACTCTATGGCCTACTTCATCGCCTCTTCGAGACTTTTGGTTTATAACACTTGCTTCATCTGGTATTCCGTTGAACTCTATATATGAGCCTGTATAAGGGCGAGTTTCGAGCCGTGCTACTACGCTGTGTAAATTAGCTTCTCCATCCGGTACCTCTCCTCCGCCTCCTCAAAGTTTTTCCTCAAATTCGCAATAGTAACCGGATGTTGTACTTTTTCTGTCTCCTCGACGAGGACAACACCGGTCGAGAAGTCTGATACGCCCAAGTATGGGATGGTGAGCCCTTCAATAGACTTACTAGAATAGAGGAGCTCAAATAGGTTTTCAAAGCTGAAAATGCTCTCCGCACTTCGTGATCCCATTGAAAGGCCCTTCAGACTTTCGAAGAAAGGCCGCATTTATCACTACTCGATATGAATCGGCTTAAGGCAACAATCCTTCCCATCGCCGAACTTCCTTTATACTGACGGCCGAAGGCATGTCAAGCACACTTTTATCTGTCCGATTTACTTCAATTCCTAAGGGTCGACTATGAAACCCAGAATTTTTCTTCCGTACGATAATTCAAGGCACACTGGGCCGGATTCAATTTCATGTCAGAATTTCTCAAGATCCGAACGCTCTGGATGTGATGAGCTATGGAGCCCATACTGGGTAGATTTACCAACATGTCATCTATGTACACCTCCATAATTGTGCATATTCGCTTTGGAACATCCGTTCACCAACCTTCGACATACGTAGCTCAAGGCCTTTTAGCCCGAACCCAGATCACACAATAACAATAGGTTCTCGCCGTGATTTAACTAAGTCTTTTCGGGTCACCTGGGTCCATACTGATCTAGTTGTAACCGGAGAAGGCATCCATAAAACTGAGGAGTTCGTGGCCCGTAGTGGCATCTACGATGAGGTCGATTCGCGGCGCAGGAAACTCCGTCTCTGGGCACGCTTTGTCAGGATGTCGTTGAAGCCGATGTAGAGTCGCCATTTGCCATTTGCTTTGACGAGTACGACGCCGCTAGCCATTCAGTGGCCCTACCTCCCCTGATCGCTCCCGCCTCGTAGGAGTTTGCCGACTTCCTCGCTGATGGCTATCTTTCCACGGGCTTCCTCCTCTTTTGCTTGATTCGCTGGCTGACGTGGCCGACGCTCAGCCCGCTGGTGATTATCGTAGATCAATTCTCCCATGTCCGCTTGATTTCCATGCGAAGACGCTTTGTTCTATCTTAAAATGGATAAGGAGGTTTTTGAGGTCTTCCGCTAGCTCGAGCCATATAGGCTAGATGCTCGTGGTCAGTCATTCAATCAGACGGCTCACTTTTCCGAGGGCTCAGTCGAGTGAGTACCTTGTCACGCATGTCAAGCTCTTCTAAGTATATGGTGCCTAATCGCTTTTTTGCTTCATGGATGTCGAAAATATCTCTAGCCACTCGCTGATCTCTGACATTCCTAATTCAAGCATTTCAGAAGAAATTTGATCATCATGTGATACGCTGAAGGGACGGCTTTTATCAGACGAGAGAGGGTCTACCTAGCAAATACGTTATAAGCATACGGGGCGACTACGACGAGGAATCTTGACGTAGTCGTCACCGGCATGGGGTCTCCCCAAGGTGAGTAATTCACTTGTATTGAGCCTAGAGGTAATACCTTTTCCCCAGAGAACCCCCGCAGATGGGTGTTGACGGGCTCTAGTTTCTCCCTTCCGATGCCCATTTTATCAAAGGCTGACGCGAAGATGATATCGGCTGAACTCCCGTTGTCAATTAGGACCCGATGAACTGTTTTGTTGGCCACAACTGCACGAACTACCAGTGGGTCGTCATGAGGATGTTGGCATCCCACCAGATCTGAATCAGAGAATGTGATGGATGTCGAGTCGTGAGTTTGTGACACCGCCAGATTCCGCTATCTCTGCCGACCGATGCCGCTGTGACGGGCCTTCCGAAGCCGAAGCCGTGGATTCCCACCTCCCGCGAATCCTCCCTGAGATTACCTGGATTTCACCTAGGGGTTGTTGGTGCCGAAGCCGCCGTCTGGCCGAGGTGGTGGTTACCGTAGGGAGGCCTGGTTCCCGAGCTTGACTCCTGAGCCTAATTTTTATGGGATTATGAAGCGCCTGAGGTATCCGCCGCATAAGTAATTTCTATTTCTCTCTTGAGTTGTATGCGCCAACCGCGGCGGTGTCCGTGAATTTATGGAACTCGCAGATTTCTGGAGTTGTCTCTTGTTGTGGGTCTGATCATTTCCAGTTGGCCACCTCATGAACTATTCGCCAGACTACAGACTGATACTGAAGCTGAACGCCGAGGCGCATTAGCGCCATCGCTTTTTCGATTGCGTATGGACCGAGACGTATCTCCGAGGTTCCCCACACCTGGGATCGCTTCTCCATTTTTCGAGATCCTTCCTGGTCGCTGGTTTCGGGCTTCAGCCCTCGCCGTCACTCTGTCCCGCTTTTCTTATGAGTGGAAGAGCCTTTTCTGGATATGAGGGCTTCTTCACCGTTAATATACTTCTCTGCTTTTGCGAGCACCTTCACCCATGCTTGCTCGGGGATTTTTAGAGATGGAAAACACTGGTCTTTCACCTGAATCCCTAAGCCAAAGAATGAACGCAGCGATCGCACTCTCTATCGAGTATATCTACCTTTAGAGACTCCTGATTGAATTGTTGGACATAAGACCTCGTGCTTTTTGCGAGCCCCGCTGATGGTCGCAGGATGATAACTTGGCTTTCTATACGCCCCGCCCCAATGAAGTTGAGAGACAAATGCAATGGATAGCTCTTGAACGAGGAGATTGACGACTGGAAGTCTATTGAACCATGCCAAGGGGCCTTTAGGTGATAGCGAAAGCCTACATCGCACCCGATCTTGATACCCATGCGCTCCATCCGGTTTTTGTAAGTGTTGAGATGGGATCGACCAGATTCTAGTGCCATAGAACGCTCCACCCGTGGCATTCCGAACTCTGGCCGGGAAGTGGGGAAGTGGAGTACCTCACCGTGTAGGTGACTCGCTTGTTCTACCAAGGTATCCATAAGGTCGAGCGTCCTCTCACTACCTCCCTCACATAGCCGAGCTCTTGTCGAGGCTCTGAACCTCTGCTCCATGATCGCTCTCCCGTCTCCCGGGCCGAGGGTGGCGCACCCTCCGTCCCCGACATGCCTCCGTCAGCTTCGCGCTCATCCGGGCTAGATGTGGTCCGTGCTCCCTGCCCTACTGGATTTCGCTTCGCTTCCTGCCGGAGTGCCATATCAGGTCAGTCTCTTCACGAGGGGAATATCATGGCCTTCCTCGAACACGCGCCCCGCGGTCGCCGTGATCCGCCCGTGAGTCGCTCTAACTCTTCCGCTAGGACGCTGGATTGCGAGGCGAAAGCCCCACCCGTCCGTGTCGCCCGCATTGCTTCTAACGAGCCAGAGGCCTACCGCTCGCGCTTGCCCGGCCTGGCCCCGCATCCTTGAGGATCGCGTTGCTCCCGCCAGGTTCCAAGTCGATACCATCGCAGAATCGGTGGAACCGCTTATATTTGTAAAGGAACCGCTGCTCCTTACGCATCATGCTTAATCGATGATGCCTTTTCAACCGTAACTAGGCTAGAGCGTGTCGGGGGTCAGCAGTCGGAACCAGGATTGTCAGCCGGGCTGAAACAGATCGCCGCAATGTCGGTCCGTTGTGCTTCAGCGTGCACCCTCCAAAAAACAAGAAAGAAGGGGACTCCGCCAGGCTTCGCCTCGTGGCCGCTTCCGATGCCTAAGTCGCTTCTCTTTCTAAGAGAAAAAGAGACCGCTTAGGAGGGCTTAATGTGCTGGGCGCGCGAGGATGCGTGTGACAAGATCGCATACCTTCACCGATGGGGTGGCTTGGTATTTATAGTAGATGTTCAACCGGGCTGACGGTGATCAGATTCGCTCCCATCGACGTGATATTTTTCGTTATTACTCCGCATCGATTTGGTAGCGATATAGAAAGAGCAGTTTATTTGGGATAATCTTCCTTCCTTATTGGGGGATCCGATTCGATGATGATCTATTATTATCTTTCTTTCCTTATTGGTGAGGTTTGGTTGGATTTATGGAATAATATATTATTAGGGATTATTCTATTTTCTGTACCTATGGGAGACTTCCCATAACTCCATTCTGCTTTCATTGACCTTTATTCCTGGGCCGGCACCAAAGGCTTGAATGCTTTCACAAGAAAAGGCCTGGGGAACGCTTAACAAGACGTCTCTCCTTGTGGCTTAGCAGCAAAATTGTTGCTTATTGGTCGGTCTCTTTCTCGGCCCGCAAGCGTACTCGTGAGCCTTATTTTTCGAACCCTATCAATCTTTAATTCTTGTAATTTAAAGATCTTCAATCATCAATCTTTGTCTAGAGCTAAGGCACATACTCTGCATTAAGAAGGCATACAAACATTTCAACCTATTTTAGTAGAAGGATCTACTATTTGTTTATATACATTATTTCTTATTTGTCGGGGGATTAAATGGTTGTTTATATACCTTTTTTATCTGAGGCTTAATTCGACATGAAAATAAGGTTAGTTTAGTTAGGCAATTAATCTTTTAGAGGATAAACAACGGACTAAAAGATGATTATCAAGAATACAGTGATAGCAATCTATACAGATCAGATATAAAGATATATAAATAATAACTCTTTATACCTTGTTATATGTAAAAATCCACGCATCTTCACACCTCACCGCTACAAATTTCTTCTTCCTACGCTTGCCTAATCTGCATTAAACACAAGCAAGATCGTAAATACCATTGTATAGAATTTCACACATAAAAGGTTTTGAAAGTAATATTCAAACCCTCATTAAAAACACTTTTATCTTACAAAGAAAATTTCCCTAAGGAAAACTTAGAAGCCCATTTACAAAGATTATAAAGGAGAAGATAGAATTTCGATGTCCTCTCTAACTAGAAACCTACTTGTCTATTGAGGACTTTCTATTCTTTTCTATGATTCTAATTGTCTCTTTATCACATTGCTTTTTCTTCTCTTTCTTTTCATCTTATCTATACATTGTAAAAACCCGGGAAGAATCAATTTTTCTAAATGTAAGTAAACTGGGTACTTCGATTGGAAACCAAAATTCTAGATCTCTGATGATCTAAATTGTATTTCTCATTGAATTGCCTCACGAAATTTAGTTACTATGTTAAATTTCGTATGAATCCGAGACAGTCGAAATTTCACGATTTTCGGTATTAATCGTGCCTGGGACACATAAGACGAAAGCAAGTCGACACAAGGCACCCTGGGAGGACACATGGCATGAGCCATGTGCACTTGTGTGGAATGGGCTCACATGGAGCCAAGTGTCAAGGGAGCAGAATATGGGAAAGGAAAATAAGAAAAAATTAAGGAAAAATGAGAATGACAGTATAGGGAAAGTGGTGAAGTTTCCACATTCGATAAGTTCCATGATGTGTATGAGACAAAAAAAGCCAAAAAAAAAAAGAGAAAAGAGCAAACTAAGAAAATTCGGTGAGGATAAGACCAAGAGAAAAAAAATAGAGAAAAAGGGGGAAGGAAAAAACAAAAGGGAAAGAGAGGGAGGAAGCAAGCAAAGAGAGAAAAAATAAAAAGGGGCTTCCACTTCTAAGTTACTTCACTTTAAACCGAACCGTAGGTTTTCGGTCGGAAGAAGTGTGCTCGATTCACGCATCGAGAGCTACGCATGGCTACCAAAATCTGAGAGTTTTGTCAAACTCCAAGAGGTAAGGAATTTTCCTACTTTGATTATTTCTAGCATAAAAGTCATTTAATGGCATGGCGTTCTTCGGGGCCATAATTAGTCGTGTGGTGATTTAGTCCCAAGATTTTAGTTTAATATTGGAAATTTCGAATAGGTTCCGTAGTCCAATCGTGTGAGGTTTGGTTTAGATCTCGTGACGGATGTCTTCTATTTTATCGGAAGTAGTTTTGGTATCACAAAGGATTCTATGATGAATGGAACCAAAACCTGGTCATGGCGTGCTGAAAGGACCAAGAGGTGCCCCCAGATTTACGGGGTCCTAGTTCGGGACCATTTCAGGCCATCGCTTAATTGAGTAACATGTTGTGTGTGAAAAGATCATGTTGATATATGTTCTTTTGATGATGTGAATTATATGTAGAAAATATAATTATCCATGTGTTGATAATGTTGCATGTAGTTCTCATTTTGCATGTAACATGTTATAGTATGAAATGACATGATTGCATTTCATATGTAAGGGACATTAGGTCAAGTCGGGTGAGTGTGCATGGTATTGGTTATTCATCATTCTTGGTGAATGTGTAGTGAGCTCGGAAATTGGGATAACGTCTAAAATTGAGACTCACTGATGCATAAAATAATAATATACAATGAATTTTGTGTGCTCGGGGTGAAGTAAGACGGGGTGATATCCCCAGTAAGTGAAAGACTCCAAATTTATTCTTGGTTAGACATGTATCCACGATGAAAGTTCGCAAAGTGTCAAAGGCGTTGCTAAGCTCAGAGAGATTCTTAACCCAAATAAGCACACGGAATTTGGTAAATTTGAATAAACATTGGAGGGTCCAACAGGTTAAGCTATCAAGTGAAACACCAATGACAGGTTTTCACATTTGGCATTTGCATGTGTGAGGTAGTCGGTCAGGACTTGAGTTATGGGCTTGAGGAGTCTCATCTCATACATGACACAAAGTAGGATGCATTTTATGTATGGAATGTGGTTTGATGTATGCATGTCATTGCATGTGGATTTTAGGTGAGGAGTAGCCATTGTAGAAGAAATTTTCTACTAGGCATTGCTCACCCCGTCATCAGGAAATATTTTTCAGGTACCGGAGGTACACAAGGAACCGAGACAAGTCTAAGAAATAAATTGTGAAAAAGGCTGGTCCGTAACCTATTCATATGTTTTGTAAAATTTGGATTGAGTATCCAGTTTTGTTGAGATAAATAATAGGTTTTGTAACAAAACTTAGTTTCGGACTTGTTCTGTGTAGTGTTAATATTTTCCCAGACTTTATACTGTCTGTACAAATGGTATAGAGGCAATGGTGATGGATGAAATGTATGGAAGAAAGTTGGAAGTGCTGAGAAGGAAGAAGAATGAGCTACTGCCCATTTTCCATTTTCTGTCGCGATAGAGAATTTTCTATCACGATAAAGAATTTTCCACGCGAAAAAGACACTGATTCTCATGTCGCAACAAGGGGGACTTTTGTCAAGGATGGTGGCAATGTGTGTGGCGATAGTGTCAGCACACACCATAGTTGCCTACACTCCACCGGCGACGGTTTCCTGGCGAGCGCTACACGGCCCAAACAGATGTAGTCGACCTACTTTAGCACATGACGAGTGCATGCGGTTGCGACAGAGAATTCCACACAAGCGCAGCGCACACGGCCAGGGAGCCTTGGCCACGCGCGACAGCTCTAGCATGCGAAGAGTCGCATACGCCAAATAATAATACACAGAAGAGCAAAGACAGTTAAGGCCCATCACAACAAGAGCTCTTTGTCGCGACATACTGTCCAAAGAGCCCACCGCATGTGGTTGCAGCACCATTTGAGCCACTGCTCATCGGGCATTGTTCATGGACACTTTTCACGTGGGTTTCCAAATCTAATTTTCGATCTAAGGGACCTAGAAAAATAATAATAAATAATAAATGACCTTGTGGAATTGTATGTCACAACTTTCAGACGAGCTTAGATATACAAATACTCTAGGACTCGATGGCACGGTTTAGATCTATGAATTCATTGTGCATTTTGATGAATAATCATATGGAGAAATGTTGCATGATATCATGGTTGAAAATCGTATGAATCATATACTTGATCCATAGTATACGGGAGATGAGCGTGGATGTATATTGCTGGTGGCATATGTACTACTAATGGAATAAAAGAAAAAGAACCCAATTTGTTATTTGACTTATGTAGATGGCAAGTCGAGGAAGAGGATGCAAGGGTCGCTCGCGAGGCACTTCGCCTATGTTTGATTGTGCCTCAGAGGCCATGCTGCAAGCCGCAGCTGGCCGCTTATCGTGATATGCTAGTGCAACCAGTCGTGGAGGACCAAGTAACCTTCAACGGTTTATAGAACATCATCCTCCGACATTTACCGGAGGAGGGGATCCAGTAGTAGCGGATCATTGGTTCCAACAGGTTGAGAGGATTTTAGAGGCTATGGAGATTACCTCCAATGCTACGAGGATCAGGCTAGCCACATTTTAGTTAGAGGGTGAGTCCCAGATATAGTGGGATTGGGTTAGAGCCTTGAGGGATCTTGAGACGATGACATGGGGAGAGTTTAGAGAGCTCTTCATGAGTAAGTTTTTCCCGACATATGTGAGGCATGTAAAAGCCCGGGAGTTCCTTGAATTGAAGCAGGGAAGTATGACTGTGCTCGAGTATGTAGCCAAGTTCACCGAATTGGCACGTTTCAAGGATGATTATGTGGCCACAGATATGGCCAAGGTGAGGAAGTTTGAGGATGGCCTAAAGTTGTCCATCGTGCAAGATCAGAGGATTCTCAAGACATGGACTCTATGGTCAGGACGGCACGGCCATATGTAGAGAAATGGGGAGATGCAGCTGGCATCCGAGATACGGCACTAATGGCAAGAGGAAGGAGGATCAACCTTCTAGTCGGGGAAATAAGGCATGACTTCTATTCCCGAAGATTTCGTGACTCAGGGCCGTGGCTATCGTGGCCAAGGCCAAACCAGTACTTCCACCAGTCAGACCACGACATAGTTTCCAAAGGCCATCAACCCAGACATATTAAGATGTGACCATTCTTAAAGGCTAGGATCCTAGGGATACAGGACACCTCAGTCCCAATCATCAGTGGGACAGGCGCGAACACAGTTTGTTCCTTCTCACCCTAGTGCGGGCCAAAGGACCAAAGATCAACTTCAAGGTGCCACACATGCGCCGTTTACACCCGACAAAGCCATGCAGAATAGGTGGGTCGAGGTCGAGGACGTACTCACTCGCCAAGACTCTGCGACCTGGGGCGTGTCTACGCCATCACACCACAAACTGAGCCAGTTGATCATTCGGTTATACAGGTATGTTTCTACTATCTCTCCTATAGGCAAAGATATTGTTTGATTCTGGTGCCTCACATTCTTTTGTTGTTGCATTTAGTGTGGATGTTTTGGGCTTAGAAGTGAGACCTGGAAGAGTCAAGCATGTGAGTTCTCCTCAGGGCTAGGTGAGGATTGATCATATATGTCGAGACTTGTGAGTTAGAGATCTCAGTGGATTCTCGTCACTTGTGACCTTCTAAGATGGACATATCGATTTTGATGTCATTCCCTGGTCATGGATTGGTTGATTCGCACACCGAGTCGCCATCGATCAGGATAGTGTGAGGATTACCGCCACACACACAAGACGATATTTGTGTGATTTTTCAAGGGGGGAAGCATGATACTTTACCCCAGACCGTGCATACCCAACTGGGTGGATACTTGATGGGTCAAGAAGCCTTACCCTAAATGATGAGGGGAGACGGGATTTAAGTCTACCTCGGGTGGTTTGTGAGTATAAGGTTGTTTTTTTGGACGAGCTATCGGGATTATCTCCACACAGGGATGTGGACTTTGTTATTGAGTTACACCTTGATACGTCGTCCATATCTATGACTCCTCATAGGATGGCACCGGTTGAGTTGCAGGAACTTAAGGTCCAACTGTAGGAATTGTTGGACAAGGGCTTTATTAGACCAAGCACTTCACCATGGGGCGCTCCAGTTTTATTTGCTAAGAAGAAAGATAAGACTCTTTGACTGTGTATTAACTATCGATGATTAACAGTATATTTATCAAGACCGGTATCCATTATCGGAGGGGATTGATGATTTGTTTGATCAACTGAAAGGGGCATGAGTCTACTCCAAGATAGATCTTCTCACAAGTTATCATCAATTGAGAGTTAGGAGGCCACATCCTAAGACAACATTTACGACGCAAAGATGACTCTAGATGTGGCACTCAAGTTCACAAAGGATGCCTGATTGACGAATGCCCCAAATGCATCTCATGGATCTCATGCATAGGCATTTCAACCCTACTTGGATCAAACATTATTAAGTGGTCTTTGTTGATTTACATCTGATCTACTCCCAGCTGAGGAGGAGCATGAGATCATTCGAGGATCGCTCTTCGTGCACTTAGTGGACCATCACTGTATGTCAAGTTCAAGAAGGCGAAGCCTCGCTTGATCGAAGTGAAATTTCTTTTGGACACGCTCATATCAAGCCAGTGTGTCATCAGACCTTGAGAAGGCAGAGACTGTTATGAGTTGGGAGAGGCCGAAGTCAGTCTTCGAGATACGTAGTTTCTTGGGATTGGTAGGGTACTACAGGAGGTTCATTGAGGACTTTTCCCGGCTAGCAACACCTATGACTAGATTGGCCCGGAATGGGGTTAAGTTTGAGTGGGATGACCTGTGTGAGAAGGCATTCCAGGAATTGAAAAGAAAGCTTACTTCATCTCCTATTTTGATAGTCCCGAAGCAGGGATAGAGGTACACGGTATACTGTGATGCCTTTAAAGACGAACTGGGATGTGTCTTGATGCAGTCCGGGAGGGTTGTAGCTTATGGTTCTAGACAGCTAAAGAATCATGAGCAGAATTACCCTACACGTGACTTGGAGTTAGCGGCCATAGTCTTTGCTTTAAAGATTTGGCGCCATTACTTGTATGGTCAACAGTTTGAAGTATTTTCATACCACAAGAGTCTGAAGTATATTTTCACACAGTGGGACCTCAACATGAGGCAACGTAGATGGATGGAGTATCTAGAGGATTATGACTTAACTTTGCGTTACCATCTTGGTAAGACAAATGTAGTGGCTAATGTGCTCAGTTGAAAGTCAAGGGGAGTACTAGCTAGTATAGCTTCCCGGGAGTGGTAGATGGTCGAGACTGTGGGACGGTTTAGGCTATAGTACAGTGATCAGGCTCAGGGAGCGTTAGGGAGTTTAGTGGTTACGCCGTCCCTACTGAGAAGAGTGATTGAGTCTCAGGCGCAAGACGCAGAGATATCGTCCATCAGGGACCAGGTATAATTAGGCACGAGTGACAAAGGTTGGGCCATCCACACATATGGTAGTTCGACATAGAACTGGTTGTGGTCCCCACCTGATCGCTTGCGAGGAGATTCTCGGGGTGGAGTTCCACGTCTCCCGACGAGCCAGGTCCAGTGGCACGAAGATGTACCTACGACTCACGCAAAAGATATCGGGAGCGGATGAAGGACACGTTGGAGATTTTGTTCAACAGTGTCTCACATGTCAGCAGGTAAAGGCTGAGCATCAAAAGCAAGCAGGCCTATTCCAGCCATTGGAGATAGCTTAGTGGAAGTGGGAGCATGTCACGATGGACTTTGTGACCCACTTGCCACGGACACCATGGGCGCGGGCTGACGCGGCAGGGTGATTATGGACCTGGCCACTAAGTCGAAGACATTTTCTAGCTGCGGTGGATGACCTTCACTGTAGGAATTCTGGTCACAGATATTTGCATTTAGATTGTCGGCCACATGGAGTTCTAGTCTCTATCATATCGAACAGGGATCGCAGGTTTATGGTACACTTTTGGAAGAGTTTCCAAAAGGCCATGGGGACACGGTTGACGATGAGTATTGCGTTTCATCCGCAGACAAATGGTCAGTCGGAGAGGACCATACAGATTTTAAAGGACATGCTACGAGCATGTGTCCTGGATCTTAAGGGAAGCTGGGAGGAGCACTTACCCTTAGTGGAATTCGCCTACAACAACAGTTACCAGGTGAGTATTCAGATGGCACCTTATGAAGCGTTATATGGGAGGCAATGTTGATCCCCGATCGACGAGGTGGGAGAGCTCCATCACTAACCCTGATCTTATTAGAGACACCTCAAAGAAGGTGGATTTGATACGGAAGCATCTTCTTATGGCTCATAATCGACAAGAGCTTGTTTCGCCAATGCACTCCACACGACCTCTCAGAGTTTGAGGTGGGTGATCACGCCTTCTCGGGCTGGGTGATGTCTAAGAGATGATGGCTCGATCTCAAGAAGCGAGGAAGCTAATACGAGGTATATCAGCCCTTCGAGATACTTGAAAGGGTGGGCACAGCTTTGTTATCTAAGCACTACCAATCGTAGTTTATCTGTGTGTCCATGAGGTGTTCCACGCTTCCATACTCCCCGAAGTATACTCTGCATCCAAACATGTAAAGGGATCGGGAGATTATCATGGATACTTATCGACTTTCGAGGAGCGACTGTTATGTGATTCTGATAGCCGGATCGTGTTTTATGGATTAAAGACTTTAAGGCTTAGTGAAATGTTGTGGTTACACCGAGGAGTGGAAGAGGCAACTTGGAAATGCGAGGACACGATGCGGGCCACCTATCCTTTCCTATTTGAGGATGAAGGTGTGTGGTCTAATATTTGGCACTAGAATATTACTGCATATGCATGTGTTTGTGTGTGCTTGTATATGTGAATTTCGGGGACGAAATTCTTCTAAGGGATGAAGAATGTAAAACCCGGGAAAAATTCAATTTTTCTAAACAAGGGTAAAACGGTAATTTCGGTTGGAAACCAGAAATTTTCTAGATCTCGAATGACGAAACGGAATTCAGCGTTGAATTCGTCTCGCGAAATCTAGTAACCATGTTGTTTCTCACTGGGATTCCGAGACAATGGAATTTCACGATTGAGACACCTAGTGCCTGGGACACATGGTATGAGCATGTTGATGCCACAAGACACCCTAGGGGAGTGACACATGACATGAGCCATGTGGTGCACTTGTGTGAATGGCTCACATGGAGCCAAGTGTCAAGGGGAGGTAATATGGGAGAGGAAAATAAGAAAAAATTAAGGAAAAATGTGAGAATGACAAGTGGCAAGGGAGGCGGTTTCCACTTTATGGATAAGTTCTGGCTGATGTGCATGAGACAAAAAGGCCAAAAAAAAATGAGGAAAATGAAAAAAAAAAAAAAGAAGAAAGGAGTAAACTAAGAAAATTCAATGGGGATAAGACCAAGTGAAAAAAATAGAGAAAAATGGGGAAGGAAAAAACAGAAGGGAAAGAGAGGGAGGAATCGAGCAGAGAGAGAAAAGAGAGAAAGAAAAATGGGCTTTCACTTCTCTCTAAGATTTATAGAAACTAGACCTTAGGTTTTCGTCAGAACAAAAGGCAAAGTCGGTTCACACAACGATAGCTACACGTGGGTACCAAAATCTAAGAGTTTCGTCAAACTCCAAGAGGTAGGGAATTTTCCTACTTTGATTATTTCTACCCTAAAAGCCACTTAATGGAATAAGCGCTTTAAATGTGAATCGTCATGTGATTTAGCCCCAAGATTTTGGGAATGAATATTGGAATTTTTGGGACTGGTTCTGCAAATTCCGAACCGGTGGAGGTTTGGTTTTGATCTCTGACCACGTCTTCGATTTGTTGAGTGTTTTGGTATCACAATGATTCAATGATGAATGGAACCAAAACTAATTCGTGGCAGTGAAGGGACCGAGAGGTGCCCTGTATTTATGGGTTTGAGTTTGGGACCATTTTGTGTGTCGTTACTTAATTGATTAACATGCTATGTGTGAAAAGATCATGTTGATATATGTTCTTTTGATGGATGTGAATTATATGTAGAAAATATAATTATCCATGTGTTGATAATGTTGCATGTAACATGTTATAATATGAAATGGCATAATTTTATTTCATATGCATAGGAAACATCACATTAAGCCTAAAGCGTGTGTGCATGGTATTGGTTATTCACCATTCTTGGTGAATGTGTAGTGAGCTTGGAATCGGGGACAACGTGCAAAATTGAGACTCACGGTACAAAATAATAATAATAATTTCAGGTGGTCATAGCAAGATAGGTAGATCCCCCCACCTAGGGTGAAAGACCCAAATTTTATTCTTGGTTGTGACATATGTATCCAATGATGAAAGTTCGCGAAATCACCTGGTTATGCTAGGCCCTGAGACCCCGGAAATTCGCAACCCAAATAAACACAAGGAATTTGGTAAATTTGAATAAAATTGGAGGGTTTTCCAATGGGTTAAGTCATTGGGTGAAACACCAATGACAGGTTTTCACACTTGGCATTTGCATGTGCGAGGAGTCTACCAAAATCCTGTGTACGGGCATGAGAAGTCTCATCTCACATGACACAAAATATTCCATGTAGGATGCATTTTCAGATGGAATGTGGTTTCCATGTATGTATGTCATTACATATGCATTTTAGGTGGGGAGTAGCCCTTGTAGAAGAATTTTTCTACTAGCATTACTCATCCCGTCATCAGGAAATATTTTTCAGGTACCAAAGGTACACAGGGAGCCAAGACAAGTCCAAGAGATAAATTGTGAAAAAGGCTAGTTTGTGGCCTATTCATGTGTTTTGTAAAATCTGGATTGAGTATCCAAGCCATGGAGATAAATAATAGGGTTTTGTAACAAAACTTAGTTTCTCGACTTGTTCTTTGTAGTGTTAATTATTTTCCCTAGACTTTATACTGTCTGTACAAATGGTATAGAGGCAGTTGTGATGGATGAAATGTATGGACGAAAGTTGGAAGTGCAGAGAAGAAAGAAGAATGGGCTACTGCCCATTTTCCATTTTCTGTCGTGACAGAGATTGTTGATTTCATGTCGCGACAGTGGGACTGCTGTCGTGACAGGGTTGAGTATAAGCAAGGCCTCCTGGTCGCAACCGAGCAGTGCTTGTCGTGACAGTGCCGCGAGCATAACAATGCCTGTGCACAAGGCGACGGCATCCCCGGGCAAGCGACACCCTGCAGCGCAGCCATGCGACCTGGGAGCGCAACAGTGCGCTGGAGACAGAGAAATTGTCACACACAAATCTCCACACAAAGCACACAAGACGGCCAAGGGGAGCCTTGGCTACTTAGCTTGGCAAGACTGCAAGGCGCACGCGATGTCACGATAGAGTCAGTCTAAAGAGCTCACTGCACCGTGTTGTGCATTGCCTGAAAGCATCGTTTCATTAACATCGCTCACATGGGGCTTCCAAATCTAGTTTCCACCCAGCGGGCCTAGAAAACGCACCCTCGAATTTCCGGGGCGCCACTGTGTTTTCCTTATTTGATAAAGTGGGCAATTGCGGTGTCATCTTTTGTCTCTTTGATATTATCCTTCAGCTTCTTTTTGTCACTTCTCTTGGGAAATGGATTTGTCTTTTTCTTCAAATTTTCAAACTCTTTTAAAAAGCAGGTTTGTGATTATCTTCAAGTTGTTACAATTATGGTAATATACATTTTTTGTCAGATCACTTTGAAAATAGATTTCTACTTTGAAAGGCATGTCTTTCTTTCTTTGTTCTGGTCCACAGTTGTTATTTATATTTATAGTGATAGATATGTATTGTCATATCACTTTTGAAAAAGTACGTTTCCATTATGAAAAAAGTGGATTCTCTATCATTGTTATACATTTATAGTGGCAGACATGTCATGTCATACCACTTGGGCGTGATTTTACTTTTCCAGTTCGCTATCCATCCTTCATTGTCATTTTTTGTTTTCTTCATGATTCTTACTGCTTTTGCCTTTGTCATTTGACTAGTAGGAATTATTAGCTTATCTATTTCTACTATTTTTTCATTTAGCATTCGATGCCCTCTTGCTTTACTATCTCCTATGATTATCATCCAATTGTTAGTGGCACAGTGAATTGAACAATTTTTCCTTCTCAAATCTGTCATTCTTCCAAGGATTGCTTTCATCCCTAGTATTTCTCCCTGCTTTTGTCGGCTTCTTTAAATGGGCCATATCTTTTGGGTTTTTGTCATTTATTTGGATTCTTATCCTTTCATTGATGACATTGATTGTGATAAGATGGAAAGCTTTAATATACTCTCCCTTGTCTTCGTTATATTCTAGACTTATGCTAAAGAATTTAGCATAGCAATTCTGGGATCCTGTTAGTTTACACAATTGTGCTCAAAGGGTGTCATTTATGATTTCTCTACAATCAAAGCTTAAAAAGATTTGGTCAACAAAACCAAAATCCATGGAATTTTTTATGAAAAGGGGATTTGTTTGGTCTTTAATTATTATTCTTGGATAAATGGACTTTGTGGAGATTTGGAAATAACCATGTCCGTTGGGTTTATTATAGATGAATTCTGAGAAGGCCAAGTATTTTTTCTCAATGTCAAATATTATAATATAGGAGTTTATAGGTATTTTTTCTATTTTTTCTAGAAAAGGATGTCATCGATTTTCCTTTTGAGATGAGTTTGTCTCGAGGATCAAGTATCTTAGGCTTTGCCCTGTGAAGTGTTATTATTTACCAGGCTTTTATCCTTTGGAAGGATAAGCATTTCATCGATACCTTTTGAGATATTTTTGTCTTTCAACAAGGATATATCTCATTTCCTAATGTCATCAACTTTTGTTGTTCTCTGGCTTTCTCCCATATAGGACGGCATATCCAAGGCTACCTTTAAGATGCTTTTAGTCTCTGAGGAGACTGAGGAAGCATCTTCTGTTCCTTATCATACTTTCAAAATTTTCAAAACTTATTTCAAAAAGATTTTGTGTCATATATGATCTTGTTCTTACATCATTTATATTTTTTTTGAATATTTATCATTTTTTCTTCAATCATTAAGATTGAATTGTAATTTTTTGCCAAGATGGTCATACCTTCGGCCATGTCTCTGTCAGTGCTCCTCATGTCATCGATGTTATTTATTATATTCAACATTTCTACTTAAAATCTGTAAAGATAGTTGTTGTGTTCCCTTTATATGGATAATCTTAAAATTGTAATAACTTAAAAGAGTTAGCCACCTAGACAATCTCCTCGTTTGATTCCTTTCCCGTGTTATTTCTTATAAAACCTTAAACTTAGGTGTTATCAGTTTCTATTATGAAAGGTTTTGGTAATAAAAATATTTCAAATTTATCGATTCCCTTAATAATAGCAAGCAATTATTTTTCATTTATGTCATAATTAATCTGGTTTTTATTGAAGGTTTCACTGGTATACCTACATATTTCTCCTAAGTCTATTTTTAGTATTACGCTCTGCTTATCGTAAGTATCTATTTGTAATATTAAATGATTATTTTCATCGATAATCTTAGTTTGCAAGTTTGAACATATATGTTTTTAATCTTTGAACAATCTTTTGTATGTTTTTCATTCCATCATGTTGGTTTTTTCTTTGTTAGTAATTTTTGTAATTGTGTCTTTCCCTTAGCAAGTCTTCTATAAAATCAGATGAGTAATTTAAACATCCTAAAAAATTTTGTATCATTTATTTAGTTCTTAATTCATCAGGAAAATCTTTTATTTTTTCATTGTTGGAAAAATGGGTTTGAACACAATAATTTAGCTATCTTTGAGCTAAAATTACATTGGATCCCATAAAGCTTTTTTGGTGGGTCCACATGGGAATGTGTTCTCTTTTATAAGGAGATGAAGATTATATATTTAGTTGCTCAACCATTAAGGAGTGAATTAGAAATTGCCTCCAAACATCACCCCTTGAAAATGGTAACTAAAGGTTTGATCTCAGGGAAAAGCCAGGTCCCACACTCCGATGGGAACAAGACTTTTAAAGGGTATAAATACACCCACCTTGTAGTTGGGTTTGGGCCCCAAGGCACCCCAGCTTTGGTGGGAAGGGGAGGACCTAGCCTATGCTTGGTTCACCACACGCCGCGCGCACCGCGCAGCCCTGCCGGGCCTATTCGGGTTCTGTGAGCCAGCTTAAACTCACCTTTTGGCATCAAAACGCTGTCGTTTTTGCGTAGGTTACCATTGGACTGATGCATTACATTTTCTTTTTGTTTTGCAATTTTTTCATTGTTTCCAGTTATCTCTGACCTTATTTCTATCTCTGACCTTGTATCTATTAATCCAAATATATATAACTTGGTTTGTGGATATTTATCATTATAACAACTATAGCGGGTGTGGGTACCATGGCTTTATACTCTGCACTCACCGGCTCAATAGGATCATGCCTCGCAAGAAACACTGTCTCGCCCGCCTCATGAAGTCGCCAAGGCGGCCCACTCGTATTAAAAACCACACTGAACCCACCGCACTGGGCAAATTTCTAGAATCTGCCCCGGGGGTCCCGAGACCCCCCAGCCGACCATCTCACCGCATATGGGAAATTTGTTATGGGAAAATACACAAAGTAGATATTTATCCCTGAATTTCCTAATTTCTAAATCATTTATTTGGAAGAATAATCCTTAATAAGAAAAAAATAGATATTATCCCTTAAAAGGATAATCCTTGATAAGGAAAAACATATCTTATCCCATAAAAGGATAATCCTTAATAAGGAAAAACATATATTATTCCTAAAATAAGAACGGAGATTTGGGAACCGAACCCTATAAATTGGGAAGATCCCCATAGAAAATGTATGCAATTCCAACTATCTCAACCTCCTTCTTCTTCCTCTCCATTGTCGACTTTAATAATCTAGAGAGGAAGGGCTTCAAGACACCGCTTGTCGGACGCTCTTTTGCAGTGTTCACATTGTCACGCCCGATTCCCGATCAGACTGATTGACGAATCCGAACTTGCTTTGGGGCATAAACCATAATCGGGACTCTTTACTTTCTTTTTTTTTTTTCGTAGCTTAACTTATACCTGTGGCATAAATAATTTTTGTAATAACCAAAGTCATTCACATATTAAAAAGGAACAACCACTATCCATTAAAATCTCTACACATATGCTAAGTCCCAATTATTTATACAATTACTTATACATGTACATATTCTTGTCCCTCAATGAATCTATTTTACTTAGAAATTGGAATTATTCCAATTGGATCATCCAAACTAAAGTTATGGCATTTTCATGCCAAACTAGTCGCTGACTCTCGATTTATACTAGAACAGTTTGTACATTAATTTTCCGATCTTAACTTCATATTTGGCAATTATCTCTTTGTACTATTCAAAGCTATGTTAAGGGTTCTTCTCCAATTTGAATCACCCACCTCGGAGCACCAACTCAAGTTACATCCAAACAACCCGGACTATCTATGTTCAAAGCTGGAACCAGAATTTGGCTTGCACATGGCCCCACTTTGAGCGAATTTTTAGGCCAGTTAGGATCAGAATTTGACGATGTCTATTTCTTTAGGTTTGATTTTCCTTGAAGTCTATTTTAATTGGCCACTTGAATCACTCAAATCAGATAAGAAATGGGCAAGTTATGGCCAAAATACGAAAACTGGTCGAAATTGGAAAGTAAACAGTAGAAGGTATTCAAGACACCACTGCTCATGCATCGTACACTTTGCTTTCACATACAGACTTTAAGACACTACTATTCATTACCGTACACCTTCCGAATTTACCTGCACGTGTATTTTCTCCTCTTTTCCATATTTTTATACCTAATTCAATTCCATATTTCATATACACCTCAAAAACCATTTTGCTATTCATTTCAGAACCCTCTTCTATTCAATTCCTCTTCCAAATCTTATCTTTACTTCAAAAAATCATCATGAATTACTTCCTCAAATAACTCTAATATGGGTTATGACCTATACACAAACCAAATACAAGGATTTGTTAGGTTTGTTCTAACCTATCCTCTTTACTCTTGTAATTAATCAATGAATCCAACCCCTCAAAGGAGGATTCCATGTTTTCTTTACATTCGGGGCTTTCTTCCCCATCTTAATTCCCATTAATCTTTCGTTTAGGGATGAAATCCTATCAAACCTCCTAGAAAGAATCAATTACTTCAACAAGAAACTCATGTTGGGATGAACTTATCAAACCCTAGGTTTGGGGCAAACCATTAACCAAACAAAACCAATGATCCATACCAAAAATCCAAGTTCCATACTCAAGGTTAGTAGTTCCATACAACATCAGAATCCATACTCATTTGCTTCTGGCTCCCTCCTCCTCTTTCTTTTTCTCTTTCTTTCTTTTTCTACTTCTTTTTCTTCCTCTCACTGGGTTTTTCTCCCTTCCAAATGAGACCACTCTTGGTCTTTAATCCATGTTTGTTAAGGCTCATGTTTCACAAGACATGAAAACCCAATCTTGCTTTAAGTTTCTTTATTTGCCTTTTGTCCTTAGGCCTTTCCCTTTTGCAATTCAACTATGCCATATTCTAATTTGACCTAATTAATCTTTCCTCAATTTCACAATTTCATATAATCTTATGCTTTATGGCTTTATGTCCCCAAGTGGTAAAGACCACTTTACTTTGTCTCTAGTATTCATTTCGGGTCTCTAATTTTATTTCCTAAAATTCATATTTAGCTTATAATATACCCTAAACAAGTCCGAAATTTAATAGGTATATTTCGGTGTCATGGCACATTGCGTTAAATGATGTCCCTAAATCGACTAAAAATTGGTTCTTACAAGAAGGAATGTGATTTCTCTCATTTTTATCTTTCTAAGAAAATACATATGTTTTCATTATATATTTTTATTCTTCTCTTTAGTAATCTTATATTTATCTAGTTTATCGAAACTATTTCCTAAGAGAATATCATAATGTCCGTTTAAGCAGCATTCTCGTCATCTTTGTAGCACTCCAACAAAAATTATTTTTGTAATTTTATGGAATTTCTACTTTTAAATTACATTCTAATACTGGCCATCATAATTTTAAAAATATATGGACTTGTTATACTTGTTATTTCACATCTGTCAATTTCTGACATGATTACAACCAACACCAAAGGTCTATTAGTATCTTTTGTATCTTCAATTTCTCTTTCTCCATTATGATAATTTCCAAATATTGGGAAAGGTGAATGTACTTCTTCTCTTATTGTTTTATGGAAACTTCTTCTTCTTATATCATTTTTAGCTCATTCTGCTTATTAAGGAATTTCCCCTAAATATGGGTAGATCAATCCTATCAGTACCTTTTCATTATCTTGCTTAATGGCACAGTTTATAGTTTAACATGTTAATGAGATTAGGTTTTATATTCACTTGAACTTTGTTAATTGTTAACTGTTTCTTTCTATTTTTTATTCATGGATTGTATATTTTCTGCCATATATTTTGTTGAATATCTTAATAATCCTTCTCTGACATTTGAAGGAAGTAAGTTTGACTTTAGGATCTTCTTATGTTTCTTATTATCAGGTGCTCTTTAGTCTATATCAATTCTAGTGTTCCTTGTACTAATAACTCGATTCAGAGAAATATCTGTCTTCTTCAGCTTATTTCTTCACTCATTAAATTGTCTTATGTGGGAACCAATGTCATTCTCTATAAACACTACTCATTTCATGTCAAGGCTTGTGTATAGCTTTTCCAAGTCAGTCTTCCTTGTTTTCTCCATATAATAAATAACTATCTGACATTCATTATTATAAATATTTTCAACTCTCCACATTTCAACATTTGCATTTACTTTTTGTCTCTAGGTGCTATTTTGCCTGTGTGTATTCATCTCATCTTTTAGAACAAATTCCCTATTCTCTTTTGTATAGATTTTTAATTGTTTTGGATGTTTGTCTTCAACTCTTGCTCTTTTATTTTTCTATATTTTCTTATTTTTCAAGTCCTATATTAATTATGCAGAATTTTATATATTCGTTATAATTCTCCTTCTCGAAATTTAATATGTATGTGAATTTCTATATATCTTTCTTTATTGGAAGTAATTAAGACAACAATTTAAACATTTCTATTACCATATATATAAACTATCTTTTATTCTATTTTATCCTTACTTCTGAGTCCTTTTATATAAGTGTTGTCTCCTCTATATATTTATCTAAATATTCCTTTTTTTACAAGGTTTTAATTATTATTTTATCTATTATAAGTACAAAGTCTAGTTATTTTCTGTTATCTTCATTATCTTCTATTCTCTATTATCTTCATGGGTTGGATTTCTCTTTGACTGATTATATCTATGATATTCACTAAATCTTCTTCTTGATTATAAACTGTTTGATGTTTTTGTGGAATTAAATCTAAGGTTGTTATCAGGTGATGATGTTTTTCAACGGGCTGGGATGGACGTGGCAATTGACTTGGGCGATTCGACTCTAAATCGCTGGGCTCCTCTCTAGCTCTGCTCAGTCAGCGGGAGTTTTTCGCCGTTGCCTCTCCATTCGATTGTTTTTTTCGATTAGAGAAGATCAGCTGCAGGGAATGAAGTTTTATGCATTACCTTTTTCTGCAGATAGGGTGCTTGTTATTATAATGGATGATCTGATAACTTTCTAGTTGGATGATAATCGGATATTTCTCCGATGGTGAGAGAGATTTACATATCTTATTAACGTTGTAAGGGATAGTGTCTTTCTAGTTGGATGATGATCGGATATTCACTCCAAACTAGGTGAATTTTCTTTCATATAGTAAACTGTTATAAAGGATAATTGTGAAGCTGATAAAAATATCCTGCTTTCCTAATTTATGGTCTAAATTATTTTCTATTTATCCCAGTTGCTTTGATTACATTACCGACCTTTTGGAAGGTGATTAGATTCTTTGTTTGGGCCTATATTTAGAGGTTATCATTGAGGCCAGCCACTGCCGATGCTAAGTCAACTTCTTAAGCACAGCATTTGAGCTCGTGTTTCTGGGCCCTCTTAACTTTATTATTTTAAACTTCTTGATTACCCCAGTGACCTTTGACTAAATGAAGTGTGAGTTGTATTATACGACATTGACTTTGCTAATATAAGGATTTGTTGATTAATGTTGTTTTATAAATTAGTGATGCTTGGATCACAGTCACATACAGGTTGTTTTAACACCCAACTAAGCTGCCGGAATCAGGCTGTGCCTTTTTTGACGGTGACCCCGAAGAGCGGGCTACTGGGCTCTTGGCGACAAGGTTGTCACAGTTTGTTAGCTCTAAGTTGAGCTCCAGGGCTCGTGGGCACCTAAGGCCTTCACAGTACATTAAACTCAGCACCATTTGCATGGCTTAGACCTTTGGTGCTTCTGAGCTATTAAACTACAAGTGTTATTGGGCTCTGTATTAGACCTTCACTGAACTATATTAAGCTCTTATAAGCCTAGCTCTGAATTTCTATCTTGCTGAGGCCTTCTGAGCTAATGGCTCTAGGGTGAAACTCCCGATATCTAGCTGGAGCTTCTACGGGTTATTGGCTTTGAAAGCTGACTCTTGAATCATAGTGACAGGTATTCTAAAACATTAGATCACTGTGACCTCTGGGCTCTCACAATGATAAAGCCTTCTACAGGCTATTAAGCTCTGGCCCAGGCTCTGAATGCTGGCCTTTGAGGCCTTCTGAGTTGTTGGGCTCTGTTTGACTACATGGCTCTTTAGCAGTGACAAGACCTTCTTGGGCTATTCGCTCAATAGGCCCGACTCTGGGCTCTGACTCTAGCCTTCCTAAGTACAGTGCAGCTTTGAAAGCGACTCAAACCTGAGTCTGTGAAGCCTTCTGTTTGTTAATGTCTGCAAACTAGCCTCTGGGCTTCTTGAGGCCCTGAGCTGACTAAAGCTCTGAAGTAGACTCTGAATCTGGGTTGAGCTTTAGACTCAACCAGGTTTCTGTTTGTCATTCGAGAGGACCCTCCGTACTCTAGGGAGATGATGTGTTTGTTTGTTTGCCCCAAAAATTCAAATCAATTGACGAACCCATTTATTGATTACGTTTTCTTTAAAATCTTATGAAACATAGGTAGGACATTTTTTTCTTTTCAAACGTGCTTCTTATAAGAAAATGGGGGAGTTTACTCTGTTTTGGGGACATATCTAATTTACCTTTGGTGTGAACGTTTATACATCTAACAATGGACATCAAGTCTACAACCAGACTAAACGACTTTAAATCATTTCTGAACACTGTAGATATATAAACAATCTTTAGCCTCATGTTACTAGAAAATGCAAGACACTGTGTTATTACCAACAAAAATTATACATTTCAAAAAAATTAATTGTCATGATGATGTGTGGAAGATGTCTTTCAGTGCAGTGTTCTATATCTTAAACATTTATAAAACATTTGGAAGGGTGACTAAAGGCTGGTGATGAAATATATTCATAGAGAAAATAAATAACACCGATATAGTTCAAATACAATGTGTAAAACAGTTGTACCAAGTCTGTTCCCTAAAACATTTGCTGCATTCTTTCCCTTTCTATTCAGTACAATGCCAAAACAAATATGCTAGAGATCTCATTTATAACTGTTGCTGCTGCTTTGTATAATTTTGATACAATGTATAAAACTAATTATGCAAAGCATCTTTTTCTAATAACTGTTTCACTTTGCACTCTTTTCATAGATCAAAATGTGCTAAAACGATTGTATCTATATCATACTAATATACTCTTTTTCATTTTTTGAATCAGTCACCTTAGCTAGAACCTTCCGTTACCGTTGATCATGAAAGAACCTCTGAGGAAACAGTGTGATCTGATATTACAAAGGAACCTCAGAAGGCAGTGCCCATAAAGTTAACCACAGACCAACCATGAAAACCTCAAAGAAGCGATCTTGATCACCGATGGCCCAAAAAGGAACCTCCGATAAATGGTGTCTTTCTTTCAATGCCTTGCGCTATGGAATAAATCATTATCGTTGACGAAAACTTTTGTGCTTTTCACGTGCGCGCGACCATCACTCTTCGCCATATAAAAAATCTAACCCTTTCTTTGTATTTTATGTATAACGTACAAGTAGCACGGTTGACTTTCTTTGGCTTTGTCTTTGTAACATGAGGTAACATGGATTCATTTGACTCACCTCAACATATATATCAAAATGTAATTCTGCCCATCTCGTTTCATATGGAAATATAATTCGCCTTTGAAACTACCAGCCGCCGATTATTTCATGTTGCCGTCTTTCATTTGTAACACTATGAAACATTCGTCGTTTCATGTTTTCCTCAGCATAATTTAAATTGAAAACCACATTTCTTTCTATTTGAACACGCCATAACATAGATGAAAACATATACATTAGTAAACATTAGCATACCTCGATTTTCCCATAAGCATTTATTTCCTCTGTGGTTATTGACGACCATGCTGGCAAAACCCTCACGCTTATCATTTCGCTATACGGTCACATTATCGTGTCTATTAACGTATTACCAAATCTGGTCGACCGTAACTGCTATACTTTCCGACAGCCCTTGTTGTCACTTCGAACCCAGTTAAAATCAATTAGAACTCAACCTCTTTTTATTCTCGCGGTTGCCATATTTTGTTCGCAAAATTCTTACCGATACAATGTGCATGACGGCACCGTAGGCCGTTGTGCGAAACGACCTTCACATGTTTCTTAAACAGCCTGCGCGCCGCGCTCAAAACGCATTTTCGCCTTGTTCGTCTTACTCTGCGAATGGATCTGATCTTGGCTCAATGGTCTCCGCGATTAAAGCACCTGGCGGGAGTTCGACGTGAAGAGTTATGCTGTTGGCTGTTAAAACTGGTGTTCTCACCTTTACCGACAGTCTGCATGATACCGATTTCAGGTCTAATCATAATTTGTTCTTTGTTTGCTGACGCTGTTTTGAATCACGGTTCTTCAGGATTCCTTCTCCAGACAAGTCCTGAAATGGATCACTAAATAGAGATATATCCAAACAACCAAAACTACTGATTTCCATGAGCAGAAGCTATGAATAAACTCCACTTTTGAATGCTGCGGAGTCAAGACCAGTTGGTTGATTGACCTGTTTCAAGAGCATGTTCTACCGTCGTTTATAACAATTTAATTTAATCGTTTGGAATTGATTTATGTGATTATATTTGAACTCTGATCTGTAGATTGTAAAAGCAATTTCGCATGCTGACATAACTCTGCTTTGAATACGTTTTGGAGTCCAAATGGTCGAATTTGGTTTTCTTCAGGACCAATGTAGTCCCAACAGTCGTTTGCCCCCTCGGTTTGGATCACTCCATTCGGACGTGTTCTACCTTGGCCGTGATTGGCCAAAATCTGAGTCATGATTAGAAAAATGACATCTCTGGAGCTTTGCTAACCTTGCCAAATGCGGAAATTAACGATGGGAAAACTATCTGCGATATAGCGATTCACGGACACCACTTTCTCAGTTTTAGTGAAAACCGGACACTGGATCTGGCAGAATGGCGATTCTGGAGCATCCTGTATGCTTCGTCTTTGACTGATCGTTTCGTCTGGCTAGATTAACGATCATCCGTGGATGAAGAGAGAAGAAGTTTATAAACGCGCACGAAATCTCACCTATGGTTTTGAACATGTTAGGATTTAATAAACTAATTGAATTTTTGAAAACATACAAACGAGAATTTACTACGATCGTGCTAAATCACCGGTGGGTGGTAATTCTGCAACATTGTGAAGGGGAGGGAGAGAATATAACTAAAAAACATATATCGGAAGATTAAGAAAGTGTATGATAGAAGGAAAGGATTTAGAATGTTGCTAAAATCAGCTTAATGAAGATTACAATAGTCATTCTGCAATGGTTAGGGAAGCTAGAAATTCCCAGATCTCGGATGGCCAGCTTGGTGCGTGATTAAAGATTAGTTTAGAAATCAGTGACCAGAAAGTTCGCGGTCTGGGACGGTGGATGTTGTGATTTTCTAGTGATAGTGTCAATAACTTGGGAGTTTTACGAAATCTGAATTCAGCCTGAACCGACTGTAACATTGAAATAAAATTGAAATGAAAGAAGCCAAGATTTTGAGGCAAAAGATTGATGACTAATGAACTATATGCTCGATAATATATGTATCTTATGTATGTATGTCATGTATTAAAAAGATAAAAATGATTTGGGCTGGTGGAGAGGGAGGCGAAATGAACGGAGAGGATTGTTTTGTTTATTTTGTCTCTCTATCTTGAGTCCAGGAGTTTGTTGTTAAATTAATGGGGCTAAGCAGTTCATCCTAAGCTGGCGCTCAATAAGTGCAAAAAACAGGTTCGTGGGATTCACGAAACATGAGTTAGTCTAGTTCTGAATCACTTTCTGATCTCTGATTGTTCTAACGATTGGGTTGTTGACAGAGAGATGAGTGATCTTATATCTTGACTCACATGGTGGGTGCAAATCTTGGGTTGAATCAAGCTCGCGTGAAGTGGGAACACTGTAACGGAATGGCGATATAATGGCATAGTTAACTTTTCGGGCTGAATGGGCCGTGTAGTTTGTCGGATTTTGGGGATATTGTGAGATTTTGTTGGATTCAGGGCGTTCAAGACTATATTGAAGAAGATAGAATGGTGAATCTTGGAATGCAGAATATCTCATGGATATATGGGGATGATATGGATGGATGGAGATGATGCGATATGGATCACCTTTGGAATGGATATATGATCGACTACATAAGATTAAGGGTATCACGGTTGAACCGCATATAGAAGTACAAGTGATGGGAAAATGTGATTGTGTAGCATGGTGGCGGGTATGAGATCGTGAATTGAGTTCAAAATCATGAAAAATCTCTAAGATCTGATATATGATTGTAATCTCAGCTGCAGTTACTGGATAACAATAATTATTGAATGAGTGTCTTAAACATAAAATCTTGCATCGTTATGCGGCTGGACCTAGTAGGATAGATATGAGCGTACCCATAGGGATATAGTTGATCTTTGACATCCCGGTTCTGATATCGGACCCAGTTGGAATTATTGACATAGATCAGTTTGGATCATTAAGCGGCGTTTGGAGTCATCTGGATAGAATCATTTTATCTATTCGATGATAATTCTTCAATTTCTAGTTCATTGCCATCACAACTGCAGTTATTTACAGGACATAAAACTAAAGAAATGACTAGGCACTGATGATCTTCTCATGAATATATGACATGATATAGGAAACCACTAAACGCGCGTATATCTGATGATAGTGTCAGTTACAAAACGAAACAAAATTACAAGGATAATGATTGCTGCGGAAAATGCGAAGCGTTATGAAAATTTGCAGTGAACATAACAAGGTGAAAAATTGCTGCGTGACGATATGGAAGGCACAAAATGTTATGAAAGTCTGGAGCAAATTGCATGGTATGAAAGAGAAAAATGCTGTACGATTATACAATTTACAAACTAAGTCATCAATGACACGAAATATCGACGGATAACCTGAAATTTAAATGAGAAGAAGCCGATTATAAATCTTGGAGAATCTATTATATATTCAAAATTCTGGAATGAAATATGAGGAATGGCAAAGCGCGGTGAGTTCCCGCCGAACCACATCGTGAATCATGGGTCGTGGAGTGAAGTACGGTGTGAATTTCTTTCCGGCCTGGGTCGTATAGAAATATATGATAAACCGTATGTAAGAATGCAGATAAGCGCCGTGAGCGTGTAGCCACACCGAAGGGACATGATCGCCAGGTCTGGACAGAAGTGATGTATATCGACCCGTTGCATGGGATGTGGTCGTGAAGTGAGTGGATTAAGCAGTTGAGCGGGCGGATGACTAAGTCTGGTGCATGAAAGTGGGATCTGGATGAGTGCGGACGTTATGGATATAGATCTATGTGAAGTGTTTGGTCATGAGTATGTGAGTACATTACTGCAGTTATCTGATTAGAGAATGAACCATGGAAAGATTATGGAAACTTGCAAGAATGATATTTAGAAATAATATAGATAAGATCAAGTATCGATACAAACATTGAAGCAAAAATGATAAAGTATGATAGATAGAATGTTCTATTCATATTCATGTTTTGAACCACATAAGAAAGGCATTAAACGGTGATGTGATGTTAGAAATATAATATGATACACATGGGCATAGAATGTATTGATTCATGGCAATCCAATGTTCTTAGTGATCAGCTAATATATGTTTTCCTACAAGAAAAGTCTAGCACAGGTTTGTATCTGATGTGAGGCAGAGAAACGAGATAGAAGACGGACATCACATCGGCACAAGCATCGGAGATAGGTGCTCGCACTTGCACTTATTCCATGATCATTTACTATAATTGCACCTTAATAACAGATTTATAATATTTAAATAAGGGACTCCTAATTTGCTATACAGAGAATATAATAGATACTATATGGTGGTATGTACAAATGTATAACAAAGTTACACATTCTTCTGATTTATGTGCATGAATGAAACAGGGGCGGGTATGATAGAGAGGAAAGAAAGGTTCATAAAAGTCTCGGTCGTGAGGCCTTGACACCTCACTTCAGCTTTTGTAGTGTCATGGTTGAAGAATCTGAATTTAATGTTATCAGAGAGGCAAGTTTGACATTACAGGATTACTAAGCGATAAATCTGAATAGAAGATAGAAAAGTCATATATGTAATGTTGGCTTTGATGGATCATGTCACCTGTGTTGTATAGTTAGTCAAATACTGAAGAAATTTACATTGGCTACTAAGCGGCTCTGCTGGGGCATCTGGGCACTCTGGTGCTTCAGTGTCGCTCTGACTAGGCTAAACCTGGACTCTGGGCTGTTCTTCACAGGTTGTTATAAGCTCATGGCTGACCAGAAGCCTGAAGCAGACTCTGGGTTGTTGTGACTGCAGAAGGCGTTGCGAACTCTCTGAAACGAACCTTTACGGGCTGTGGCCACGAAGCGGCTCGACCCTGGCGTGAGCCTGACTTTAAGCTGCGAAAAGCTGAATTGGGCTTCTTGGCGCTAAGGCGGCACCTCTGATTTGTGGCTGCTGAAAGCGGAAGCTCTGGGCTCACAGAAGCGAGCAGCTACTGGTGATTCTCGCTCTGGCTTTATTCTGGCTCCGGCGTGAGGCTTCCTGACTGTGCAATTCTCTGGTTCTTTATGAGGTGAGCGCTGGTGCTGTTCCTCAAACGTGTCGATCATGTCGAACTTATCCGGGAAAGGAAGTCCTTCTGCCTGCAGACGGGATTCAGTTTATTTACCAGGCGTCATGAGGCGCAGAGTTGACTGCTACCTTCACCTGCCGTTGACTCTTGTTGGATGTCCCGAACCTCTGCTCCACATGTACTCTATCTCTTGATGAAGGATGAATTATTTCTTGTTTCAGCCACACCTCTGCTGCGATCTAAGAGGGGTTTGCAAGAATCATCTTGCAAACTGTGCTGAGTTTCTCCTTCTCCACTCTACTGTTCTCTCGAAGTAGTCTCGAGAGCTGTTCTGGAATGTCTAATGTTTTGCTTCTCTGACTTTCATGTGCCTCCTAAGGCGTTGTGTTTATACGTGAGTTGCTCAGCTCTCTCGGCAAATGTTTGTTGTTGAGGCAGCGCCTCATCTCTCTCTTAGCCTGATATTCTTCTTTCTCAGAGTTTCCCAGACTAACTCAAGAGTCGGCTATCACTCCCAGCGCCAGCGTGCCCATCTCTTAGGGTTCAAGCTGGAATCTGCATGTTAAGAATTATTCTATGATCTTTGAAGTCGGCTTGTTAATAAAGGTTTGTAGTTCCCAGGTGTGAATGATGATATTTTTAATGGGCTGGGAATTTGGGTTGCCAGATCTGTGCGTCCGACTCTGGATGTCGGGCTCCTCTGCAAAGCAAAAGCAAGGATCGGCGAAGGCTATGTTACTTCTCTCCTTATTTAAATCAGTTCTTCCCGGTGGAAGAATATCGACTGCTAGTGAATTTTATTTATGATGGTGCTGATGTATAATGGACAGTCGCAAATATATTTCACCAGTTGATGATATTCGGATCTTCTCCAACTAACAAATTTTCTTTTGCTGTGTTGCGCCAGGATTATAATAAAGGATGAATTAACTTCTCTGTTGAGTTGTTCGATATTCCTCGTGGGATGAGGGTTTTTCTTTTCATTTATCATAGCCCGGGATAACTATAAGTTGTTCGATGGGCAATAGTGCGATCTACTAACTTCTCGTGATTGGAAGTTGTTATTTTCAGCACTGTCTCGATTCTTTGATTCATTAGGTTTGAAGGAGGTGAATTGTTTTCTCTTATTTTGGACCTATTTGGGGAGGGATGTCAGAGACTGTCTTGGTATTAGGTAACTGCTATTAAATATTAATTCTGGCATTTTAAATGGTATTATGACTTCTGCCTGTGTACTAAACCAAAACAGATCATATTAGTATATTTTGTTCTTAGTTTTTTCATCTTAAACTTTTCTAATATTTCTTCTCTCTTCTGTGGAAGTCGATGTATGTTGTTATTAGTTCTTTTTAAGATATTTGAGGTTTAGGATCTGTGTTGTAATATCTGTCGTTTGTTAAGGTCACAACATAACAGTTTGATTCTTCTTGCAATATCGTTCGGATCTGCATTCTTCATGTTCTTCTATTGATGACTCTAACAATTTCAAACATGACTTAATGCGTGATTTTACGTATGACTTTGCTTCAGAGATTTATCTCTTATCATTACCACATATCATAACTATTCTTATTATCTGCACATTTATAACTGGACTTCCATTATCGTTTTATTAATAACTCTTTATGTGCAATATCGATACAGCTACATGAAACGATGTCATATGATTTCATTTTCAAACTTTGGTGTATTCTCTACCGGTTCCTCATCATTATAGGTTTATCCCAGTTTGTATGCTAATATGAATTTTGGTTTTGTGCGTGATTGGTTTAGTAGTACTTTGATAATATCCCTATCATGATACTGATACCGTTGTATGAACCAGGCTCTAATCTCATAGAAGGTAACATGGGACTTAAGATGGACCTCAAAGAATACACGTGTTGTAATATCTGAGATCAGATATAAGATATATATAATCAACTAACTCTTCTGCATATTATATAAAGAATCTGATAACATTCTACTTTCATATTTATTAACAAGTTCTTATGTTTTTGGAAGCTAATAAAAAATTCCCAATGCTAGTAAAAATATGATTTTTAATCAGATTGTGATATTAACATTTATTTATTTAAATTTTGAAGTAATTTTATTTGGATGATATTGAGTGATTAAAATATTTAAGAGACATGAATAAATTTATGTTTATGTTGTGAGTATATAAATATTCTATTTACTAAGTATTGCATTTTGCCGTGTTCCCACAATATAATCATTTCTATTATATCTTTGAACATTGAGACATGCTAAAAATAATTTAAGATCTTTGTATAAAGTTTTTTTATAATGGAGTATATGCTTAAATGAGATAGATAAGACTTTTTATCACGTCACATTCTTTATTGGATTCCCATCCAATATTTTGATCATGGTCATAACAAATATTGATTTTATTCTTTGATGTTTACAGTTGATGTTTTGATTAAAAAAGACCAAGGAAACATAAAGGGAGATAGGTGCGAAGGTTTGGATCACATTCTCCCAGCGAAAATAAGAACCGTTTTACATTACAGTAAATCACTTAGTATCAAGGCCCATATATAGTGATATGGATGACCTTCTCATGAATAAATTAGATTTTGGGCATTCCTCTATATAAGGCTTTCATAATCAAATAATATGGCCGTGAAATCATGATTCATTTAAAAGAAAACAAATAGAAAAAATATCATAACAAACCTAAATCAGATTAAATAATTTCCATTTGTGCCCTTTATCATTAAATAATTTACCCATAAACTTGACTCAAAGGATAAAAATATAAGGAAAAGAAACCAAAGATCCCAATCTAACTATAAAAATAGAATATATAGTATAATATATTTACATTCAGTATATAAACTGGTCACAAATAGTTACCAAATTCATAACAAATTCAGTTTTATCATCATATTGTAGTTTGAATTTTACATTTAGAAACTGTATTTTGAAAACTATGTTTCATTTTCCAATTTCAAACTAAATGAAATTGAAACCATAACAAACCATTTAAGAAAAAAATCGTAATTAACCTCTGTTTTGTTTATTCAAAGGAATTTTTGGAATTCAGCATATAATAATGATCAAAATTTTGACTTTTATTTAAATATGCCTGCAACTTCAAATCAAAACCATCTTAAAAATCTGTTTGAACAATTGATTCAACATTATTCCATTTACCTTTTGATCGGCAACTTACAAATCTGCATTTACTCGATTCCCACCTCCCTATTTGAACAAAGCGCCGTGATCCAATAAATGTCACAACCGAATGATTCATAGGAGGACATCAACCCTCAGCATTGGCGGTTTCATGAAGGCACCTTTAACCTCTAGGCATCTAACCACCACCATCCGCCTTATTACAGTGCCCAATTAAAATAAATTTCACATTCTTCTCATCTTTGATGATTAACAATGGATACCGGCAATAACAACTACGTTGGCACTTTGTTTAGGGCAACCATATTCTGGCCAGATTTCTGAGGAAGAAGTTTCTGCAGGAGGTTTCAATGAAAGCTGATTCTGACATGATGGCGGCCTCTTCCTGAAGATCAAGGAGACTGCCACTGTTTGGATGCAAATCTCTCGGGCGATGAACTGCGAACTGGGGTGACCTTTGCATCAGCTGCTTCTGGATATGATGAGAATCAACACTGTTTTCCAGGGCGATACCGGTGTCCAAGCAGCCTGGGATGTTTAAATATAGAGGCTTAAGGGTTGTGGAGGGGAAGGAAGGCTATAGGATTAATAGTGGGGCTTTATATGTTGTAAGTTCAGGGACTAATGATTTTGTTTGTTCATGACTTACCACCTCGAAGTTTGAGTTAACTGTGAGATTATCAGATTACTAACAAGAAAAGGTTGAGGGGATCTTTCAAAGTGAAAGGTTGTTTATCATTCTCGTTCAGGATAAATTAAAATCTTTAATATTTGATTATATGTCCTATCTGTGGCTTAGTGATCTCAAACTCAACAGGAAGACAAATTAAGGAAAACAGAATCTAACATACTAATGACTGTGATCACCATCACATTATGTAAATTATAATATTATATAGGTACTTACATTAACGATCATGTCATGTTATTAACCATCTAAGTAGATATTCTTTCAGAAGGCATGTTTGGGAGCTCAGTATAGGCGTAGTTCAAGCCAAAAAATTGGACCAGTGAGCATGGGGCCAAACATCTAGAAGCATTTGTATACCAGTCAGTTCCTCCTGACTGACCTTTATAACATCATCTCTAAGTTGATTATTGTAGAAGCCCTATCAGACAGTGGTGATCCATGAGTGTAGCTGAACTTCTCTCGGATGTCTGATCAAATGACCGCCAGCTGAGCTGGAGTGTTTTTCAGGATTATGTTTGGAAGATCAGTTGGATATCAGTCTTACTAGCCCTTAGCTCAGGACCTGTTGCCTCAGATACAGAACTCATATAGAACAAAATCTTACCACGAATCTCTGCCCCATTGGAATGACGATCATTAGAAAAATATGGGTTAAAGATCTAAATTATTTTCTTGTAAAGATTTGGAAAATGTAATAGAAAAACCAAATGATTCCTTGTTGCATGTCAGGTATGTGGCGAGAGCAGGTGGATTGCTGAGGTGGAAAAACTGTTGAAGCAGCGCCTCTATGTAATGCATTATCAAAGTAAGTATTCCAGTATATTTCTGGGATTCCATTCATCCTACAGAAGCAAACACAGTTGATTCGAATAACGAAGAAGGATCTGGTAGGTTCAGTGAATAATTCAGTCGAAGAAAAGTTTTTTTTTTTTTAATGGAAACTGTTGTTAAAATATGAAACATTAGCGGGGCAAGCGTAGGATTGTTTTCTATTTATCAGTTTATTGTACTTCAAGCTCTTTATTATTCAACAGAGCAGAATCAAATTACTACATTTGAGACACAGTAACTTATGTGATATAGATTCATTGAACGTGATAATAACATGGGGTAAAAAAATTGGAAAACACTCATGAGCCTATTCCACAAATAAACATACTTTTCCTATCTAATCAGAATGAGTTTTTATAAGAGAGGGTATTTATAATAATAATGGATATAGATCAAAATTACAAAAAATATATTTATCTGGACAGATCTTAATAGTGGACCCCAACGAGGTTTATCACATGAAGGGCCACATGCCTCATAGAAACGATCATAGAAAATTTCAAAATATTGTCGACTGTGGGGATCAGAAGCCCCAAATTCTTTGAAAACTATTTAATTTTCCATTCAGATAAGACCATACAATTTAGACTCACCGAACAAATGGTTGTGACACATCATCCATATAATGAAAGGTTTTCATTAGTAAAGCTTGGACAATATAGCTAATACAAATACATTACACGACATTGATTCATTCACAGAAGACACTATGTTGATGTGTCTTGGCTGCTCTTCACCACCACTTCCTGACAGGCCGTTAATCGAGCTCCGATTTCTTCGACAGTGTGTAGCGATAAGCTTCTCCGGATGCTTTCCGGCTTCTGGAACATTCTGGAGCCTTCCGAAGCAGTGACCTGAGACAAGTTCTCACTGTAAGTTCTGGCTCCTCTCTGACTGTTTAATCGATGACCGACAGATGAGTCCTGCAGGTCTCATCAAAATACTCTCAGATGGCTTGACTTCTCTCTCCATGGCGGTCGTGAAGTTTTGTTGTGAGGCAATGCTCTTACCTTCAAAACTGCAGAAACCTATTCCATGACTGATGATTCTTGATGTTGTCAAGTTTTCGTAGTGTTTTCAGGATCAAATCTATATTAGCCTAAGAGCAATCCCAGTTCACTGTCTTCTTTGAAAAGATATGTTTGTTGTTCATGAAGACAGCTCAGACGAGTTCTCTGTAAATCCTCGATTTCACTTTGGGTGGTGCTCTCTAGCAGCTCCATTATCCAAGCCATTTTGAACCGATAATGAGGAGGATGATGCTCCCGATCATCATGCTGTTGGCTTTGCTCCAGAGTCTGCCCGGGAGCGGCAAGCTACTCAGAGTGGTTCATCATAGCAGGCCGATGGATGAAGCCACCGCCAGAACTTCCGATTTTGCAGGGTCTCGCCGGATTAGATTCTCTAATTCCATGAAAATTGCTCTGATTGCTTCTCCTAATCTTCTCCAGATAGCGATTGCTTCGTTTCTAAGAATCAAACAGTACGGATCAGAGAACAGCCTTGAACTCGTCAGTCATCTTGGCGTTCAAGACATCAGGACTTTGAACAGTGGTTCAGCGATCAGCTGCCGATTAACGTAATCAGCAAAAATTTAGCAGCTGAATTGTGAACCGGCAGACCTCCATGAAGGACAGATTGGCGGCGGAGGAGAAGCCGAAGAGGGCTCGAATCACTTGAGACGCCGTTCGCTGGGGGGGAGAAGAATCCGAAGCGCCACCGTCGCCGGCCTTTGGTCACCATCGATTTGATTATCGATGTCTTTGCCATTTTATGAATTTCTTCGATGCTCCAGCTTCTGTAACCCTAACCTAAGTGCCTCCAGAACTCTCTTCTGCCTTCACTATGCTTGTGAACGCTCTTACGAGCCTACCGCAACCACAAGCGCCGAATGTCGTGAATCGTTGATCGTGACCGACGGTAAGCATCGATCAGGATATCAAGTCTCGGAAAGCGGGTGCGCGACGAGGGATCTGGTCTTCGCCTCCGATCATTCCTCCCTCGTCGTCCTCATCCTCTGTGAACAGGTATTTACAGCTGACTCGCCGGCCCGGGTCGACTCAGTTCGAACGGCTCGCCGCCCCCCGTTCCATCAACGACCTGAACTCATCCTCAACGCGGCATGCCTGCTGTATATCCTCAGCGCGATCCAGGCACGTACGGTTTCTGCACGGTCATCAGTTCCGCCCGCAGAGTTTTGATTAATGCGTCGGCGGCGTCTGAAAGACGCTCGGCATCAGCGAGTCGCCGAAATGGGCTGATCCGCCGCCACATACTGGGAAGTCTGACGGTCAAAGGACTGGGGGTGTTCAGAACAGCGCAACTGAGATCCCACTCCCCCATTTTTCGCCAACCAGCTTGTCCCGAGAAAATCGCCGTCAGTTGGAAAATCAGAATATCATCGGCGGTGGAATCGTTATATTTAGCGTTTTGGCTGTGGCGCGACGTTGGCTAAAGCTACTCTTCACCGTGCTCATATTAACGCTCAACAGAATCCACTTTTCTGTAGACGGAGATAGATAGACTACTTACTTTTCTCAGAGGATTCGCATGAAATTTCTGGTGGTTTCAGTTTGAATTAGACTTTTAATGGTGGGGAAATTGAGGATGAGAGGGGGTAGAAAGGGTTTCCTCAAAGAAACATGGTTTTCAGTGATTACCCAGAAAAGAAAAAGAAAGGAAAAGAAGGCAAAAGCGCGGAAGAAGAAGAAAGAAAATAAGCCCAGGTACAGCAGCAGTAACGACAGAAAAGAAAAGAAAATTACATGTTAAGAAGTCTTTGAAACATTCACCTTTCAGTTCATCTGCCTAGTTTGAGTGATCTATCATTCAATACAAACACTAAATTTATATGATAAAAACATCTAAGTTAATTCATTATCTGAATCATGAACACAAAATTAGTTTTTTTCTCATAATGTATTTAATTAGTGGATCATACCAAAATTATAGGAATTGTCAATTCATCAGTTTGTATCAACAACATGTTTCTATTTTAACATCAATCAAATGCAATCTTGATAATAGCGATTGAAAATATAAAACAAATATTATAATTAATAATTGTATGTATGTCCATTTCTGACCGGGTTTATTAGTTTGATTGTTGAAATAATATGATTAATTAACATAAATAACTTTATTAAATACGTTAATTTGGGTTTAAATAATGATTGTTAATAATTATGAATCGATTTTATGTTATGTATATCTATTATAAATATCTTGTAAACTCTCTTGTTTGTCAAACCCAGTATATGGGTTAATTTAGTCAAATAAGTAAAAAACGTGTTGGGTTAGTGTCATGTTGTAGTGTGTGTTCATTATATCAATCAGATAATCATGTAATAAAAGCTTTGTATATAATATAACTGTATTTTTATATGGAAGCTCAAGACTAAGAGAGAGATTCAATCATCTCACTGTTCCATGTTATTTTTTCATTCGTGGTGATTGGACAAAACAAAATAGAATGAGGAAGAGAAAAAAGTAAAACGCAATAATAATGATAATTGGAAATTTATAATACAATAAAGTAAAAAAAAAGAGAAAGTGGGAGAATTCGAGAATTAGAGCTTGATTCTGGTTTGGACAAAGCTCATAATTGAGAAAGTGACATGCTTTCTGGTGTTGCAGCGCATTACTAACAGACTTATTTTATTATTATTATTATTATTATTATTATTATGTCATTTTCGTTCTCTTAGTCTCACCTACATCGTTTCCTCTGCTTTTTTTTTTTTTTTTTTATGTTTATTAATTTTTGAATGCTGCCAAGTATGACATGAGTTATGAGTGGTACTTTGTGGGGCCTTATAATAATAATTAAGTGAAATTAGAGTTTAATATAAGTAATTCATTTTGAAAAAATAACATATAGACTTTTTTAATATTCAAGTAATCTTTGCTCTTTTCTATAGTAGTAATCTTTTGTTTTTAAAATTATATTTATCAATTACTATTTTAAAAATTAGCGTTTAGTACATTCATCAAATTTAGCTTTGAAAACCATAGTTTAGTTGTGTGATTTTAAATTTATTAAAATTACGATTAGTGAATACGATTTTAAACAAAAAATATTACTTTTATGTATATATTTTGAAAAAAAATGCATATATATATATATATATTATATATTTACCTTAATAATTACCTTAAAGTAATGATTACACCTTAAACTCCTGAAATTGTCTCCAAATGAATCAGTATTGCATCTTACAACATTCCTATCATTTAACCAAGTCAAATATCCAACAATAGGCCAAAATTTTCAGAAAAAAAAAAATCCAATAGCTTAACATGAGTGAAGAATTTCTTGTTCTTCATATCTCTTTTAAACTATAAACCACCTCGTGATCAGTGGTAGGTAATGATAGATTGAAAAGAGTTGGAACCATTAAGAAATTTAAAGTATGGATGGTATTTGTTCTATACAGCCCTAGGCGCGAATCTCACTTATAAAGGCGTTAAACGTCGATGGGACGGCTTTTTGATACGGGATGAGTGCAGATGGTGATATTGAATCTCAGGGATTATGAAGCGGATCGGTTTGTGGCGATGATTCATGTTTTGTGTATATATTAGAATATTAGTTTAATATATGTTTTTGTATTAGAGTGGTGTGAACTCTTGGATCTATGAAATATATGGTTTGTAACCGTATGGGCGAGTATGGATGATGGATCATATTGGGTCATTTTTTCCATGTATGAGTCTCGCGGCATGAGACATAGTTCAGCAGTTGACGATGGTGACGGGTTATAGGTTTTGGGAAGTACTGACGGCCGTAGTTAAGGATGTAAATGAGTCGATAAGTAAATCGCTCGAACTCGATTGTAAATCTTCAGATTAAACAAAGGGATTAACGTGAGGTAGTTCGAATATCGTATCGCCGACTCGGTACGCTGGCGGCGTAATCAAGGTCAAGTTTCAAATATAATCATTTTTTTTTTTTAATTGATTCGAGATTTGCTCCGGGGTGGGGTCGAGCAACTCGATTATTTTCAAGTCAGTTTCAAACATCGTAAGAAGATGAATTAAAGTTTGACTTGAGTTTTTTGTCAGTGGCTGGGTTGGTTACGTATTGGCCGGTCGGTCTGGCTAGTCATAGTGCCTTTTGAGATCATGTTTAACATTTCTTTTATTAACACAAGCTCTCTTTACCTATCCAAAAAAAGTCCCTCAAATTCAACAGAAATAAATCTGATTCTGTGTCTTGCAATTAAATCTTTGTGACTCGACCAATATTGATTCTAAAGATGAATTCAAACTGCTAAGTTCTCGCATACATGTTAGAGAAGTCGAACCAAGATATTCCTTGGACGATGTGTTTGATGGACATGACACATTTAAAAAAAGTTCATAATTTGTGACATGAGCTTTGCTTAGTATTCTTTCATAAAAATTATTAATGTTTGAAAATAAATATTTAAATTAATATGTGACAATAATATAACGATTACTTGGCTGCGATATTAAATTAAGTTATCTTGTAGTTATTAATTGTGACATTATAAATGTATTGAAAATTTTTTTAAGTTAATACCACAGCTATTGATTGTGACATTATAAATGTTTTAAAAAAATTTTAAGTTAATACCATAATCAATAATTACGATATTACTGTTCACGCACTAGTTTTGATATGATTTTCATTTTCGAACTATTTTAATAATTTTTTTTTTAAAAAAAGAAGCTAAATATCATCGAAAACGGCTGTCTCTGATCTGAATTATGATGAGGCCTCCATTTTCAGAGTATTAACTCCGCTGCCTACACCTCTATAGTTTGAGGTCAAATGTCTTTTAATAAAAATTATTATTATTACCCCTCATACCATGTAAGAAATATGTTCAATTTTAAGATTTTAACAGGGTTTGTTTTCCTTCTAAAATCACAATTAAAAACTGCTATTTCATTTTTAAACTACAATTGTAGTTAAAAACTATAATTTCATTTTTGAACTAAAGCAATAATTTATAACTGCAGCTTTAACTTAAGATTATGTAATTTCACGACCTCTAAGAATTAAATTTTTTTTAAAAAAAAAATCATCTTTCTCATATGACATAAGGAAAGCATTTTTGAGAAAAAGTTTCAGAGTTGTAAAATGATTTTTTTTTGCAAAGGGTCATTTGGGCCCAAACTCCTCTATAATTCACCTACAGAGGTTGTTCCCATCCCATCTCATAGGAATTTGTATGGCATTGTTGGAGACACAATCGATCTGATCATTTATGATCCAAGTTTTACTAAGTGAAATTATCAATCTATTCACTTATGGCTGTCATCATTTAAGATACAAAGACTTCCAATAGAGCCAGAAGCACTCAAGACTTTAAAAAGGCATACAGAATGAATAGTTTGCATTTGTTTGCAAATCATTATCAAATAATATGCTTCTTAAACTAAAATCAGGATAGAATCTTAAAATAAAGCAAGGTAAACCCAACCAACAAAATAAATACACAGATGGGAATTTCTACTCCGCCTTCGCTATGGAAGGATGCATGCATAAGCATTACTATCCTTTGTTTGTTTTAAATACATATCAGATAACGTTAAAAAAAATAAAAATAAAAAAAAAATTAAGCAATTCAGCGTTTGTGACCTTACAGATGGCATTCCAGGGTCACAATCTAAGTAAATAAGCGATTTACAACATCAAATTTGGCCTCCCAGTAAAACAACCCTATAACCAATACAAATGAGGTAAAAAGTGAAATATGAAAGACTACCCAACGGTTTCCCTTTTCTTTATTATTTACGTGTGTTGCTATTTCCTGATAGTACACATGAATTAAATATAAAGAAAAGAGAAAGGAGAAGATGAGGTTCGAATTTACACGTCCAAACACAGTTTAATTGCTCTCTTTGGCATACCCACTTGTCTCTTCTGCAACTTTTCCCCAGACATTTGCAATTTTCTCTGCATATCCCACCTGTTTACATGCACAAGAAAGCCTAGTTGTGAAGGGTAGACGACATATAATTAGTAGAATATTAAAGATGACATTGCAAAGTCATTAAAGAAACTGTTAGCTCCGATGGCGAAATGTGAAATCGAAACAAAGAGAAAAAACAAGATTTTTTACGTGCGAGGGAAAACCGAGCAAAGGACTTCACCATAAATCTGAGGAATAATTACAAAGTACGATTGGTGGAATAAAAATAAGCCTAAGTATGTCACCTTGATGAAGAATTACCCGAGCAAAAGGTCCATACATTTAGAGACCACCACCTTGTGGGATCAGTTTGTGACTCTGGGGGCTGGACTATTGCTGCTACATAATATATCCCTTTTTAACTTTCTTTTCACGAAAGTTTACTGCAGGCCTTTGGATTTGGCGCAGCTTGGCTTGAATTCGGGTCACAAATCAACAGAAACTGTTCATACAGAATTCGCAAACATCTTTTAGCCACAAACACTAGTCTTTGGCAGAAAAAAAAAATTAATGGGACAACCTTGGTTTGTATGAAATGAATCTCAACCAAATAGAGTGACATAGGAATAATTAAGTACCTACCTAACAAAATGAAATAGCAGCATGGAATCCACCCTCAGGAGTTCTAACAGTAAACCATAAGTATCTAAGCTCAATTAAACTCTCTATTCTGCTTGTAAGCCTGTCAATACCAACAAAGATATAATGTGTGGTACCCCTGGGAAATTCGGTCAATAATCCTCTCAGCAAAACAAACTCCTACCAAGAAACCAAATAGGCACCAGAGCCAACATCTAAACGTTATGCATATGAAACTCTCTTATACACACACACGGTTTTAGCACCCACACAAAATCTGAAACCCACAGCTTCATATTTAACTGGCAATCTTGTTCTGAGAAGTATTTTTGTGCATTACAACAAAGATTATATTGGCTATGAAAAAGGAAAAAAGAAAACCAATACAATTAATCACAGATGAAGTCGGATTGACCAAACACTTTCAATGGAGCTCATATGGAGCTGTACTGCTAGTCTTATCTGAATGCGTGATGTAGGGAGGGAGGGGGAAAATAACAGTTAAACACTAAAAAGAAGCTCCTTATGATTGGCTAAAAGTTTTTAAGGGAGAATGGCTGGTTATCAACTTCTCAAGGCAGAGCTGCTACCATTTCTTGAGGATCAGCCCTAGCATCCTCTTTGGCGATAAAATTATTGCAGAAGATTTTTTTTTCCCGCATTGGGACTTGAACCTAGAACCTCTCATAACCTCACCCCAACCCTTTACCACTTGAGCCAAGCCTCATGGGCAAGATTAGATATCAAAAATTATTGCAGAAAATGGAGAAAACATTATTCAGAATATGACTCAGCATTCATTATTTCCTGGGCCTCTCAGAAAAAAGCATTGGACTCGGAAGTGGAATAACTGGTAGCTAAAATTTTCAACTTTCATGCTGGAAGCGCTGTTATGGATCTCAGTGTAACCAATAAAGCATGGTGCTTCCATCAAGAGGCCTTTGTTGGAGTTCAAAAACCTGTTCCAGTCTCAGTTTTGGACCTTGAGTTATATATTTTGGCTCCACAACTTCTTCCATTTTTAGATTTGTGTCACTTTGGAAATTCCTAGTCCTTTTGTGTTGTACTTTTCCTACTAGTACTTTTTTAAGCGCTTATTGTTGGATCCCTCAAATAACCAACCAAAATAAGCATGGCGCTTCCTTCCAAGAGGCCTTTGTTGGGGAGTTTCAAAACACCCACTGTTTTCCAGTCTCAGTTTTGGACCTAGATTTATATATTTTGGCTCCACGACTTCTTCCATTTTTAGATTTGTGTCACTTTGGAAATTCCTAGTCCTTTTGTGATGTACTTTTCCTACTAGTACTTTTTTATCATTGAAACCAACATAGTATGGTTTAAATCAAACTCTGATCTTTTGTATTAACATACATACATACACATACATATATATATACATAAGAAGTTAAATATATGGTAAGATGATATATAACAAATGGTTAACCTGTAAGTAAAAATGTCTATGAATTCATGCCAATATGTTAACCTTATGATACATACTATAACACCTCCCCTCAAGTTGGAACACAAGTAATCATGTCCAACTTATATTACATGATGTAACCTTATCTCCATGGTGCAAATATCTTAATTGTTCTTCAAATATCTTCCCACGTATGGTGAAGTCGACCAGTTATATTTTCTCATGACGAAATGACAAATCTATATATTGTTTAGTTCAGTTCATGGGAAAGCGAGTAGAGTAATATAGAAGGCAAATCGTTGTCACCTGCAGAACTTTGTAAGGTACGAGTTTGTGACTTAGCCCGAAGTTGATGGAAGACCATATAATCTGCATCGGTACATGTCATTATCTATACTAAGATTACGCACTAAATCGAGACAAACGTTCTGTTCTTACTCTTACATGAAGCTAGTTCCACTCCAGCAACCTGATATTGAAGTGGATATTTGTCTTCCTTAGATCCACGCACAATGCTGCATCATGACATAGTTTATCATATAACGAATTGCTGTATAAAATCTGTATCGCGACTCTTTCAGTGGCATAAAGATCTATTCTGACATTAATGATCATTTATTGGAAAACATGTTAAACCATGACACTAACAAATGTCATAAATATCTTGAAGTGTTTGCAGGATAGTTGACAAACAACCACTTCTATATTCTCAGGATTTAATAATTCGCCTTCTCTATTAAGATGTGAAGTTTGCGCATGAGGAGTGACATGGGTTTCTTTGCCGATTTTCTCTTTGAGATAATGGATCCATTTGTCATTTCACTTTGAGATAAGGTTACATTTATCTCATACTTTAACACCTAAGTATTTTGGCATTTACTCAGTTCTTTGTGTGATGATATGAAGAAAGTTCAGTGAAGATAACATGTCCATATATTCAGATAATAATAAATATCATCTTATATTAACAGATGATGGCTGCAAATTTTACATAAAGATAAGTGATCATGGTATAAATACTAGGTACCTATAAATCAATTCAACAATTTTAAATGCATAGGACACAGTGTGGTTCAGATGACTGTCTGGGATAACTCAGACATGAGAGGTTTATCATATAGACTTCTTTTAAGGATCACATGGAAGAAGGCGTTTTTTAATATCAAGTTTCGTTGGAGGTCAAATGTGGTGTTGCCGAATACGCCAGGCTCGGCAGATGGCGTGACTTAGCAGCGGAAGTATCAAATAATCCACCTCCGCGGGATTCTCAGGCGTACCACATTCAGCAACAAGTGACCTTCGTGGAAACCAATGGTGTGGATCAACCTTCATAATGACATCATGACCAACCAATATTTCTTCCAGAAGAAGCGTTTTGATCCCAAGTACCACATTGATTAAACGTCGCCCTCTCTATCATATACCATGATGGGATGAACTGGGGTTGGACGCATATTGAGCAGCCAAATACGACTCTGAGATCTTGTAAAGCGACAAGATGGGATGTTTCGATGATTATCAGACAATGAGGAAATTGAATGATGTGACATTACCCTTCTGGAGGTAATGGTGAATCATCTGTGGCTGAATGGCGTCAGGCGGGTGGTGGAGGATAAGTGAAAGATCATTGATTATCAAAACATGGAGTGCTAGTGATGGGGCTTTGTGGAGGGAGGGGCATGGCGGTACAGTGAGGCAAAGTATAAATGAGCAAATCATCACACTCCACATTCTAGTATGGATTAAGGTCTGAAAGAAATTATTATAATGTGACATGTGAAACCAAGTACTTGAAGAGGAACTAGGACATCTTATATACAAAAACTGAAGATAATAGGAAGATATGATGACTTGATGAGTTTGAACTACATGTGATAGAGCATTAAGATAAAAACAGTCTTTAAGTGCCAGTTCAAATGAGCAAGATTTACCATTAGGGAAGAGGGTTTGACAGAAGGTATTTATTCAAGATAGAGGAAGGCATCAGATTATTAAAAAGATTATTGAGCTGGATAGGCTAAAAGTAACAGATAAATTTTGTTTAGAAACAATGAGCAGAAGCGATTCAAAGAAGGTGTCCTTTTCTGCAACTCAGTTTTGAGTATCGGCACAGATAATTTGATGGGGATATCATTTTGAAGAATAGATGTTGAAATTGATTTCAACACTCTGTCACATTATCTTCTCAGATTACCAGATATAAAACATAAGCTGAGTTGTTGAATTTCATATACAAAAAGAGCTAAAGAAAGTGAAGAAAAATAAGCATGAGCGGTTTTATTAATAAACAGTTGTTTACGAATAATCATTATTAAGCGTAACAAATATCAGAAAACCAGTTGAGTTCAACTGTTTTTATGGACCATATCAGAATGGACTAACTCTCAAAAGGAAGCGGAAGCTTGGTTGGTAACTCTGAGATAAGTGCAGATGGAAGCTTATAGCATGTAACCTACAATTCAATGGATGTTCAGTGAGATATGGTTCTTCATGAGAAGGAGGATGGCCCAATGACGTGATGTAACTTTCGAATGGAGTAACAACTCCAGAACAAACAACAGACTTTGGCACCTCTGTTTCAAAGATGTAGAGACCCCCAGACTCACGTCCTCGACCAATAATCCACTCCGTCAAAAGATCCTGAATCAAACAATGATCGAGAAAGAATGAGATACTACATTGACGATATGAGTGGTTACTCATAAATTAGATAAAGAGAATTGTGATAAAGCTCTTAGCAGTTCAAAGTTATTAGAGGAGTAGGATGGTGTCCACACGGCGAAGACCGTGAGATAATTGGCCATCTAGTATTAAATGGGGTAGAATGGTGTGGTGTGTAATGTCAAATAGAATTATAGTCATGAGTGCATTGGCTCGAGTCAATGACCGATTTGGAGAAAACAGGCGTGTTGGGTTCTTGACACGGCGGCATAGTCTTGAGGAGTAAGCACTCTTCAATGATGATTCAGTGGGACAAAACCTTGATCTCTATTCACCACAACTTCCTGATCTATGGATGCCACGGATTATGGCAATAGTGACCTGACTCTACCTAAGAAAAAGTTGATAACATGATTATAGAGGCGGATCAATAACAAGTTTAAACGATCAGATAATGGAAAATAGGTTCATGAGGACCCCTATTCCACGGAAAGCTCCACACTCGAATGGAATTTGGCCACAAACCTCAAAACACTTTTTTTGCAGATTGATGCCACTAAATGCAGCAATCACTAAAAAATCATGTGAAACTCGGGAACAAATTGGAAGCAGACCACAGAAGCAGTAGCGAGATTCGGGCTTTGAACAAAGGAAACCGGGTGGAGTGAAAGACTTGTCGCTGGTTGCTGGCGACCTAGGTGGAGGAGGCACGTTCTTGGGAGGAAGCCCCACAGGCTGGGTGCCAGCATGGGAAACATGGCAAAATACCCGGGTGGTGTGGATCATGCTTTTTGTACACGGACTTGAGTGCGGCACTCGTTGCGTGGCCTCTATTGCCTGGTGTTACTCACGCTCCTCGAAATGGGTGTTCAAAGTGCCGTTCCTCCCTATGAACTATCGAATCCTCCAATTTCTTCAAACAAATTCCAATGAGCCCCCCAGGCTACGATCTTTATCTTAAACTGGAATGGGAAAAGTTGGAGAAATGAATTCCTTGTATTTTCCATAGAGTCATCATACATATATATACAAGAAGGTTCGGCTATACATTAGGTAAGATGATCTATCTACTCTTCCTAAATGGTTACCACCCTATAAGTAAAGTATCCTAATAAGATACAAATTAATATGTTAACGTATGATACATATTATAACTGCTTCTGAATCATAAAACAATTAGCCAAGATTTTCTCAATTGGAAGCTTTTTTCCTTTTTTCTCAAACAAATAAACCACAGACAAAATCTTGCCCACATAACATTTTATGCATACCCAGAGCTCCAACTGTCATAAAACCAGCATCTAAAAGATTAACATACCTGGTTAATTACAGACCCCTTCAGCATGCTCAAGAAGTCAGCATGCCTTTCGCTATCAAACACTCAAAGTTCACTCATATTCTTTTCTATGATTTGATCGGGCAGCGTAAGTTGGAAAATAAACAGTAGATATGAGCAAGCGTATAACACAAATTATTCATTAGCTCAATTACAATGAGAACATTCAAAGGGGTTTGTTGGGATACCATTCAGTAGATTTTCAATGATTGGGGCTAGGCTTGTCAAAGAGAGGCATTGTTTGCGCTGAAGAGGAAGATAGTGGTTGAGGGGGTGAGAGAATCACCTTTAGATGGGAGGCAGGGATTGTGCTTTGGAGGAGTGGGGTGCAGCTAAAGTTGATATGTCTTTGCGTTGGGTGGCATGGAGGTGGGTCCTTAGATCATTGGGTTGTAGAAGGGTTGGTCTTAGCGGTAGATGTTGCCTTTCTAGGGGCGAGATGGCAAATCACATTCTCCTTCACTATGCTAAGACTCGGGCACTTTAGGAGTTGCTCTTTTCCCTTTTTGGAGTGTCTTGGGTGGTGCCCTCTTCGGTTCAGGATACCCTTTTGGGTTGGAGGTGTACTTTCATTTCAAATGAAATGAAAAGATCTTGGAAAGCGGGCCCTTTGTGTTTATTTGGGGCGATGTGGAAATCTCCGAAAGATCAAGTCTTTTTTTGTTCATCTTCTTTGGGTGAATAGGTTGTTTCTCATGAATGGATCCTTACGACCCTTAGTGGTTTCATTGATTCTGGTGGGTTCTCAGTGATGTAAGGTGTTCTTGTATATGTTTCTTGGTTGCTTGTGTTTTGCTGCTACTTGTAGCCTTTGTGTGTGCCTTTTGACATTTCTAATATACTTTGATTACCTATAAAACAAATAGAATTGTGAATGTATTTTAATCAATCTTCTGCAATTAGTAATCATGTAATTGATTATGGATTTAATTGAGAGTGAAGAAAGAACCCAGTTAGGAAGAAGTCTTCGATTCTCAAGTTTTAGAGAATATTTATGTGAATCCATCTTTGTCTGATATTTCATTACCTTTCCTCCCAAGCTATTCCGACATCTATTATTACTGGTCTCCTTGTGTGAAACAAAGTTGGATTTAAGAGGAAAGAATTAGGAGAAAAAGACTCACGGAGGTTTTTTTTTCATTTTTCCTATTTTAGTTATGAAAAAAATCTAAAAAAAATAGAAAAACATTCTGAACAAAATTCTTAAAAAACAGAAGAAAAAAAATCCACAAAAACTTTGTAAAAAATAGGAAAATTTCAGAAAAACAATGTACAAAATAGGAAAAAATCTGAAAAATAATGAAAAATTATGAAACAATTAGAAAAAAAAATTTTGGTATTTTGATTGTTTAATATTATTTAGTGTGTTTATAATTTATAAATTTTTATAATATATAATTTATGTTATATTCTGACTTTATTATATTTTATTGTATTTAAAATTCATATACAACATTTAGCAAAATATAATTTCCATTTATATTAGGTATGCATCTCACTTAAAATTTCAAGGCTCAAGGCCCCCAAGAGAGAGGCTTATGCCTGGGTACCCTCTACGCCTAAATAACCATGGCTTAAACTGAATAAACCCTACCGAAAGGAGAGATAATCGATGCGGTTACAAAACCCTATACTTCTTATTAGAATACTAATAAACCAGAATTCCATCTTTCCTCTAGACTATCGGTCCCTGTCCTTCCCATTCCTCCACAACCAAAACCTCCCTTTCCCTAAAAACACTATATTGATTATTCATATATTTCCTCACCTTCAATTTCAAGAAATTAGAATTTCAATTTAAATAAACCTGGTGGTTGAAATGCCCAAAACCAATAAAACTCCCTAAATAACCATCAGCCCAGTCATCTGGGTGTGAACCATCCTCATTGCTCCTCCTCTTATCCTATGCCCTCCAAAAGGCTTTTCAAGTGTGTCATCACCAACAAACGCAATTGAACAATGCAACCTCACAACCATAAGCCCGAACCATTTTAACTGTCAACTTCCAAGAAACTTAGCTTAGCAGCATCAAGCCGTACTGCAACTCAAAAACTTCTCCACCCTTCCCACCACCCCAAAGAAGCCAAAAAACCTTTCAGCTCCAAACTGCATAACTCCATTCTTTCCTGTAGGCGAGACGAGCTAAACTCCTCAAAATAATCCAACTAGAGAAATCCCTACCTCTGCCTTCAATTTTCCCTTTCAAACTACCATTTACCTCCTTAGTGGAAATTTCAAAGGACTTTGATTGCACACCAAACCACCTCAGGCCTCCCACTCACCATTCCTTTATAGGGTAATCAACCATACTTCAAAGCTGAGAAAACTCCATAATACAATGTTATTTTCATATACAGAATTGTGAACAGGTGAAACATATGACAATCACATGACATGATGAGAAACACTCAGAATCTGGTTTTAGATACCCAGACAGTGGCTGGGATAATCAATGAATAGTAAAGGAAAGTGATGCTTAAAGTTGACTTAAGTGCAACTTCATCTCCCATAAATTGCAAACTTCATTGGATGTCTTTCACTGAACTAAACATTCAATTTATGCAGCCATGATTTACAGGGATTTAGCAGAATGACACATGCCAGAACAATTGAATACGAAACTAATTTTCCAAATATGCCAGGCAAATAGTAAGGTTCATATATAAGGACATGATCCCATGGGCTACATTTTCTGCTGATGGTAAGTTACTTGATGACGCTAGAATAACAAGTTATAACTATGGGAAGATGCATTGGAATTAAATGGTTTTATAATAAGAAATATCTAAAGAGAATACTGAATGGAGCATCAGTTGACGCTGGAGATAAAAGGGTGAATACCGAATGTTTTTTACCCTTCTTTTGGTAAAACCAGGCAATCCAGGGTCAAGCAGCTCACTTCCATCATTTTTAACAACCCAAGGTGGAAGTAACTAAATACACATATCCCACTTTTTGAGTTTCTCAGTTTTAAATCTTATATACTATGAGTTAACAACTATTCTCCATCTACTTCACCAAAAAAAAAAATCCAGCTAAGGAAGTTCAGGTATTGACAAAGGTAAAGGCGTGTACCTTGACGATCCGCCATATTCTCTCTGACTGCAACATTTTTAGCATCTTCAGTAACTCTTACGGTTTCTTTCATCTCTTCAAACTTGCGGACTCTTGACTTGTCACCACCAAATATTTTAGATGACGCAACTTCAAGCTTTTCCGCTCTCGAATGCAATGAAGACAAGTCTGATAGGAGAGTCTGTACAGTCAATAAAGCACTCGAGCGATCCGAGAATGCATTATGAACAGCTAACATTAATCCAAGATATTCGTGGAACGAATCCTGCCATTTTGTTAACAATAGATCATTGCATTGATAATATATTTTTTTAGAAAAGTAAAGAACAAAATAATTAACTGAATAAAAAAATAACGAACTATAGAGCTTCCTTCTAGAGCATTAGAAAATTTGGTAACATGGCACAACTTGATGGCAAAATTGATGAGTACATTGACGTACCGAGAACATCTACTTCTCATGAAATTTAGAGGCTTTTCATTCATGTGATCAAGATTGCTTCAGACAAATCGCACAACAATAAACTCACAGGTCAAGAGTTATTTAACAGTTCATGATGAAGGATATGAGATTTACCAAGTGTTTAACAGTTTGTGCATTTAACTTATAAAATCTGCTTGCTTGACTGCGCAGTTGCCACTTTGTTTCAGCAGCTCTGTATTTTGAGAGCAACACAGCCTCCTCATTCTCACTAGAGCCAGTGCCAGGGCCCAATCTCCAATGTCTCCTGCTAATATCTGCTGAGCTACCAAGTGATTCAGCCTATAGAGAACATCAAACACCACCAACCAATATTAAATCCACAGATTGATGCAAGCAGAATACTTGCATATATAAAAAGATGAATCCAGGTTGAATAGAAGTGGCACAAGAATACACATATCAATCACCTGCTGAGATGCACTTCACTGTTAAGCCAAACAGAACAATCATTCCCTCTTCTCATAAACCTCATCTTCAACTAGTGGCTTTGACTCCTCCTAACTATTAGCTAATGCGACTGCTTCAGCTCCTTGAACAACCTTAACAAATCCCTGCCCTCAAAATGCACAACTCATGGAAAACAAGAAACCCAATCCCAAACAACAACAGCCAAAGATCCACCGCCCACAGCATCTCTATTTTCACATCTGTACTTACTTGGCAGCGGTAGCTTCTGAAACTCAAGTCCTTCACCATCGCTCTTCTTAATCACAGGGATGTGCTGCCAATCTCCGCAGATACTCAATTTCGCCCATACCCAATGTGCCTTGCTTGTGTATCACTTGACTTCCACAACACCTTATCAGGTCTTGAGGAATAAAACCCTCTAAAGACTCTCTATGCCAAACTATGTCAGAAAGAGTAACCACGTCCTTAAACCGCCTTCGAACGCTAAACTCCGATCCTCCAAACTCCGGTACATTCGTTCTCGTGGTGACTAAATACGTGACATAAGTATTACCTCCAGGAACGATCGAATTTGAACTCTCCCCGTTCCTTTGCGATTGGACACTGTGATTTTCAAATACTCAGAACTAGACGACGCGGATCTCGACAGAACCGACGAACCCTCCGATTTCTGGCTAGGGCTTTCCACGCCGTTGACGTTGCCACCGTTCTCCCCGTCAAACGGACTGAAAATTACATCAGCGTACGACGGCGGCTCGACGTAGGAGTGATCCGGCGCGTTAGGGTTTTGAAAATCGTGATACATCAGCGGCGATATCAATGGATCCAAACCGCGGAAGCGGGCCAACAGGCGCATTAGCCTAGAGGATGGTGCGCATCGGAGATAGACGTCATCGCACTCCGGAAACTAGAATAAGACGTTGCATTCAGCGACTCATCCAGAATAAGACTTTCCATATCTTCTCTCGACGAGTGGAGATCAGGGCCCATCATCTTCACAACAATCTCCACAACAGCTCGATTAGCACACTAAACAAAAATCGAAAAAACCAAACAAGAACACAAAACCGCAGATTTTTTAACCATTGATCAAGTACTTGGATCGAGCCGTTGAAGGTGGAGGCTATAACCTACCACTCAGGCGCTCGGCGGTGGCTTTAGCGTCATCGTGCAGGAGCATGATGCTGCAGCGAGGTGGAAGAAGGAGGGAGATCAGGCACAGAGAGTTGCACGTAGAACAAAAAGGAGCCAACAAGCTCAAACGAACGGAACGAGCTTTTGGACTGGTTTAGGAGTTTCAGTTTAAAATATCGCGTGGATGCGGGTCCACCTAGTTTTACCGTGGTCACCTAGTTTAGGAGTTATCCTCACGACGTCTTTAATTCATACCATATCCAAACTAATCATCGTATAAGTTAAGAAGGATCATAAAGATGATAAAACTTTATCATATAATATAATTATATTCTCATAACTCAAACTCGATATCATTTACTCCAACCATCTTAACTATATTTTTTGTGATACTTTAAATACATATTTTAAGCTTATCTTAAACATATTTAAATATGATGAATTGATTAAAAGACATTCTAAAAGCTAAATTCTTTAAATAATAAAACTTACTCAAATGGTTGTACAGCTAGACTCGACATATGGAGGGAATGGTGCCTCAGTCCAGGTCTCAGATGGGGTCGTCATAAAACTTAATAAAATACTATAACATTCTCGCTTGGATAAACAACTTAATTTTATAAGAGTTTATCTGGTGAGATTTAACAAGAATTTATTTAATGTTATTTACTTTAATATATATTTTAAAAATCGCTCATGAGACGAATTTTTATAATTGTAGAAAGACAATTTTGTCATTAATATGATCGGTTTTTAGGTTTTCGTATAATTTTTTGAAGTTTCTCTACAAAATTGATTAAATTAAGCTAAAATGGGGTTATAACTTATCTTCATAAGATATTTTTAACACCTATTTTGTTATCTAAATTATTTATATGAGAAGAAGGCATTATTCAAATAAATTATCCCAATTTATAAAATGTAATACAAAGTGATATTTGTAAATAAAAAAATTTCACTCGAAATCCTCAGATTTATGCAAATAGATAACTGAGTTTGATTTAAAAGACACACGCAACATGTGATGACAAAGGTATTTTTGTCTAATGTTATTTAAAAAAACAAGAAGAAGCAAATTTACAAATTTTACCTGATGAATTGCTTTAACCAAATATTTCATTTAAATAATTTTTTTCCCAAAAAAAAAATATGGACATGTTTGTAACGTTTTCAAATTTTTTATTTTTGTGAATAATTCTTCAACACGATTTTCAGAAACAAAACTTTGTTGGGGAAGTTAAATATAAAAGACAATTCATTTGATTTAATTTCCATAAAAGATATTATACAATCATATACAAAATTAAACATTTTTTTATATTTCAATTGTTGTTGAAAACGTTTGTAACTTATTCAACAATCATTCAATTTTTTAAATAAATTATCAAATGTATTTTCTATATTAAAAAATATCAAACTACGGTTATTATGTTAAACTGATCCACATTTAAACAATATCTTAATATACACACTAAATTAATCCTCATATGATTGAAATGGCACCATAAACGATAAAGTTTTTACCATAATACTGGGACACGTAATTTTCCTGTGTGCCGCATGCAAGAAGTTGTCCTTTAAGAAATCAATTTTTTTTTTTTTTAAAGATCAAGAGGCAGAAGAGGTTAAGCCTTGCCTCCCCAAAATAAAAAAATATATATAAGACAAATAAACAAGATAAACTAAAATAAAAACTAAATACATATGAAGAGGAACCCATAATTGAAATAGTAGTTAATTCCAAACATAAAGCATTAGGTAAAATATATTAGGTTTGAAAAACTCTATAACATCCAAAAAGGAAAAAAAAAAAAAAACCTAGTTACACTACCCAAAACATAAAAATACAATCATATATTCATCTCATGAAAACTTACAAATGTTTTCAAAAATTTTAATTTTTTCATACATAATTTTTTTTTTAATTTCGTCCCCTCGATATATTTATTTATAATTCGCCATGTCATAAAATATTAATCGCATTCTACGAGATTCGATCTACATACCACTTATTAAGATTCGAGAGATCCCGACCCTCTCAACTTTTAAACATATTCAATTTTTTTTGTTAAAGATCAATCAAAATTCCTTTTTCCTGTTTTAAATGTGTTATGGAGTGTTCGAAAAAAATAAGGTAAATTGTTGTTTAGCTTTGCTAGGAAATGCTAACGTTAGTGAAACGTCATTGTCACATCAACATAAAAGTTGATAAATAGATAAATGAATAAAGTTAAGGAGTCTGACCGACGTCTCATACCTTCTCACCAAACATTCGAGCATACAAAGGTCATTAAATGAGTAAATGCATTTTCCTATTTTTACTTCACTATTAGATGGGCGTGTTTAATGTGCGTGAGGCGACAGATGCTTGAGCGAGTCGAAGGAGATGCCAACTGATAATAGATTTCATACTGCAACAATAAAAAAACACATCATCTAGTTAAATATTAAGAACAAAAAAAGTTATGAAAAATATAATTGATAATAATAAGATATATAGACATTCAAGATTTGCGGTAAAAATATTTGATATGTATCTATGGTGGATCAAAACAATTATGTCGCTTGAATTGTCTAGTATATAAAACTATAATTAACAAATTAACGTCGTATGAATAACTACATAACGTGAACAAAGGACAAAAACAAGAAAATCCATCAAAAATCTCAATCAGATAAGAACCACTTGTTAAAGATAGTTTCAATTAATGATCATGATAAATATGCATGTTTCAGTGCTTCCTTTTATCACATAATATATTTACCTTTATAAATATACATAGTATAACTCAACTCTAATAATAAATAAGTCTTTCATATGGTAGGAGCTTATAAGAACAGAAAACCAAATCCCTAATATGTTACACCCTCATTATAATCCGTTGGTCTTGTTTTCGTGTGTTTGTTTAGCCTACCACAGCCTTCTCCATCACCGCCACCTACTTCTCATAATTCGATCGCCTTGAACTGACCGTACACGCCCAAAATTTAATCGTTTCAACAATGCTGAAATTCTCATTAAACTAATAAACTACGAATTATTTCATTAACATCCTAATTCACGCCTCCTATTCAGCTACGATTATTTTACTCGCTGACTCACTCGCCATTAAAAGTCAGACATCCCATTGATAACTCGCTCGATGCCTCATTCCCTCCCAATCCGGCCACCATTCCTCCGGCTCAGACAAGACCAATTTATTCTCATTGTTGTAGGAGAGGATCATCACTCTATAGTTTATCTCATTTGCCACCACATCTCGCAGGTTAAATGACTACTCTCAAAGAAGATGCCTCTCATTTTGACGGATTGCGACTCACGCTTATAATCTTAGAATCCTTAGCAAGGTAATCAATTATTATCGGTGATAACGAAGATGTCAAACACAATATTGACTATCTTCGTCTTATTAATGTCCTATTGACTCGACGAGCTCATGAAACTAAGAAAATCGAATTTTTCCAAAATTTATAAAATAGTAAATTGTCTTAATAGCACAAAGTCAAAACCTCAGACTTTTAACATCGAATGACGAAACATACCGACCGCCGATTCGTCTTCAAATCTGGGCCATCGCACGAATTTTCATCGAATTCAAGACAAGAGCATACATTTTCACGCGATAATCAGCGTTTAAAATTCCTAAGGACGAGATTGTTTACTTAAAACTTCGAAAGTCGGTAAAACGACTTCCGGAAGAAGTTCGCGGAAAATAATTAATCCTGGAACCGGCACGAATAAATCGCCGGCCAATAAGAACCGGATAGTGGACAAGGGTACGAATGGGTCACACATCCAACTTAAACTTGTTATAACAAAAGAGGAATTAGGTGTGCCATTTTTCCCCGGTTTGACCGAGATGAGGCATATATAAAGAGAGTCAAAGGCTTTCCTCCTAAGTTCCACAGAGTTCATTTCACGCTTTTCATTCAAGAATTAAAGTTCATCGATTTATATGGTACGCTGGTACTAAAATAAGGATTTCGTCAAAGATCCAAGAAATGAGAGTTCAGATCAGTTTTTTAAAGCCTAGGAGGCCACCCATGTGTTATGTTTATAAAAGAATTTTCCACTTGTTTATTTTCATCTGGGGCAGAAAGAGGGTTTCATTTAAGGGTTCATTCGCAAAGAAAATTTGGATTTTCTGTTCTGCCGATGTTTCCCCTCACCTAGGCAACCCTCAGAAAGGGCAAGAATCTTCTCTTAGCAAGATCGTCTTTCGCCTAGAGAAGGAGGTGTTTGCTTGAAGCAGGCAGACCCGCCAGGTGAGATTATGAACTACAGCTAGGCAAGAGGCTGAAGCAGACCAGACTTATTACTGGGTGTTGTATTTGCTAGGCGGATTTTTGAGCCTGGTCAGGATTTATTATTTATTTTAATATTTTGGTGACTTATTTAGAGTGTCAATATTTAATCAATATGAGCATGTTTGATGTCAATATGAATATTCCAATGTATTGACATGTGATGAATTGGTTTGTGCAATGGCCATTACATGGCTTGATTTTGTGTGTGTGTGTCATTGCTTGAACATAGAATGACATTTTCCATGAATGTCAGAGTATATGTCAGATGACATATCGTACGAATGAAACGATGTATGAAAGTCATATGTACTTCCCGCAGTGATGGATTGTCCATGACACCAAGAAAGGTAAAGATTAGTTATCGCAGGTAGTGATTATGCATGCGATGATATAATATGCATGACATATTGCATTTTATGACACTATGAAGACGATTAAACTAAAAGAGCGCACGGTTGATGAACTCCACATCGCTGGTGTTTGATCATACAGAAGGCAACATCCAAGAGTCGCAAATATAGCCTAATAAAGTGAAGAAAATTATGCTTCGTATTAGTAAAGAGATAGATCCCCATCGTGAAAGACTGGCCAATTATGGTTAGACATAGTTCCCGCCATGAAGGTCATAAAGTGTTCCAGGTTTGGCAGTCCGCGTGACACAAACAAATCGCCACCCACACAAATGCATATGGTTTTAGAATATAAATGATCACATGCGTATCATCCAAAAGTTTTTGGTTTATAAACAAATGGAAATTTGTTTTGAAAATGATCATTAGATGTCATCCAAATGATAGCTTATCACATACTTAACTGAAAAGATTACAAGGATGCAAGGTATGACTCCTGATTTTGATGGAGTCAAGAAGATTCGGGAAGTATGTAGTAGATGATTGAGGCCCATTCGTATTGAATGTGATTACGTATGTATCTACTTTCTGTAATTAGTAATGCTCTTTATTAGTTGATGGGAAATGTTGAGGAATATCAGATGTGCACTAGGTGTAACACTCGAAATATACCCTTAATGATTCTCAACATGCTATAGTATTTTGTATAAATCAAGCCAGAATTAAATGTGAAAAATGGAAATTTAGAAACCCGTAAATTGTACAAGACTTAAGGACAAAATTGTAATTTGTCCAAAAAGGGGCATCAAAGACATGAATTGATAAAACTAGAGGCCAAAGAAAAAACAGAATTGGAGTGAATTAATGTTGAATGAGGGAGGACCAAAAGGAAATAAGGAAAGTTTAATTATGAGGAGACAAAAATAATCCATTTTCGGTCTCCAAACGAGGAGCTATTCGAAGAAGAGGGAAGAGGAAGAAGAAGAAGACAGGAAAGAGAATCACAAAGGTAGTGGAATCTGAGAGGACTTGAGTTTGCAGAATTTAAGTATGAAATAGTAAGATTTTTGTCCAAAAACTATTTGGGTATGGGACTAGGTTTTCGACATTAATTCGTTCCCATTTATGTGGTTTTGTTAGGAATGCCTCTGAACTTACATTAAGGGAAGCTGGGTTGAAAATCCATAGTTGATAATAATTAGATATGGAACTTTCACAATTCCAAGTTTTGTAGAGTTAGGTGAACTTGGCATGAACTGATTCTTTGGCTAATTAAAAGTGTTTGTTAAATGTTTATGATTCCATGTTAATTTTTGATGAAGGATGGAATAGAAGAGAATTATGGAAGAAAAGTGTATGAAAAATGGTGAATTATGCCATTTTCGGGCAAAATTGGAGACCGGTACCGGTACCCCTTTGGAGCGATACCGATACCGCTAATGCAAGGCAAATCAGTGATCAAAGACCACCCAGCAGATGGTCCCGCTTCTCCAGAACCCAGATTCAGCATCGGCACCTAACGCAGTGGCACCTGGGCAGACCACTGAAGTTCACCCCCGCAGATATTTTTATAATTGCTAGTATTTCTTCCGCCATTTGAGATAACTTCAACAAACGACAACAGTTAGAGGTGGTGGAGAAATGTATCGCACTGCCAGCCATAGAAGTTAGTCCGAAAGGGAGCAAAGTTCACTTCCAATGATAAGATAGAAGTTTCAATACATATAACGTAGGAATGCCTAAGACCGTGTATTAAATGACACGGCATCTTCACAATGACGCAAGGTGCACGTCCGCTCAAGATTTGCAGACGGATTAGTGCTACGACACTCGTCGCATTTCTGCATCTCGTATTAGTGCTACGATGTTCTATTCAAAGAGCCGACACTTTCGCTTATGCTGCTGTCATCAGATCAGAATGATTCGATACTTATCGTTGTGTCTTACCATTTATTGGCATTGGTCTAGGTATTCCCATAATTATATAAAAATAACCGGTCGATGAATAAGAGTAAACAAATGTGTACGTTTGATTCAGAATACCCTACTTGAATTTCTCGAATAAGAATAAGAATAAGCTCAGAATTCCTACTGAGATCCGAATACATAAGTCCGTTATAAGCATAAGTTCGAATAAGAATAAGCTTTGTAACTCCTACGAGATCCTAATAAATATAAAGTCCGCGAAGTACAATTAACTGCATAGTCCGTGATACGCACGCATACAAATCTCGATATCCGTTATTGCTATAGCGCACTATAACCGTATATGCATATTACCTATGTTTCCCAATTGCCGCAGTTAGCACTGCTCTTCAATCCGCGGTAGGTACAGAAGAAGGAGACGGTGATCTTCCGCATTCTACTGGGCCAGCACACGAGTAGGGGTTCATCATTGTAGATTCTGTGCTCTGATAATGTAAATGTAATGTATAGTTTTGTATATGTAAACGTGGACTCCGTAACTCGTATGTATATGACAATGTAAACACCACGACGATGGTAGTTTTCATTTTGTAACAATATTTTGATTATGTTATAAGACCGAGCCCACCAATGTCCAAAAGTGGCAAAGAGTCCCAAAGATATTGTCTCACACACCTCGACCTCTGCCTGATCCTAATCTGTCCGACCGAATCTGGCGATACGCCGGAGTAGCTTTGTAGCATGTATTATCTATCAAGTAATATTTCATCCTTTATGGGACAAATATCGTGTAAAACACTTGGAAATGACACTACCGATGTCGTGATCAGGAAAAAGCATCACATGTGGCCTCGTAAATTCTTTTGTAAAAGTGTTTAACAAATTAGTTATAGCATGTGTCAGATAAAATAATTGTAATTAAATCTTTTCGACTATTGCCAAATATAGTCGATATGTACAGTGGCAGAGAGTCGTGATCAAACTCTATAGGATCATGAATGTAACATTCGCATATTTTCAACTTAAAGATGAAATGATCCAGTGGTGGTGGGTCAGATTTAAAGCTGAGTAACCTGCAGATCCAAAGTGATTGGTATACGTCACATCAAGGCCAGCGTGATGACTTACTGAAGCATTTCCAGTTAACGACATCAACTGAACCCTCCCAGTTTTCATTAGTAAAGCCTCGGGTATTAGAAAACAGGTGAAAGTGCAAACTATCTGTGGCTTGAGTTGATAGCGGGTCTAGTCACAGATTCATTGAGTTCTAATGTCACAATTTGTACACTGGCAACATAGGGTATGTGATTACCCAAGGTTTGACGGCATTGAGGGCTTTTTACCTCATTGCATACATATCAGGTGTTCTGTTTGTATATATGACTCATTGCTTATGGTTAGGAATTATATATACATGGCAGATTGTAGAGTAGATAAAGTTAAATGTTAAAAGAAAACATAACCTCAAATTCAAAATAAGAACAACAGATATCTGGGGATGTTGAGGCTTATTGTAGTCGACCATGCACTACTAGCAGAAAAAAATTCAATTTAATATTTGACATGTGTAGACAGTTTAGGAAGACTTAAGAGGCAAGGATCTGGGGCAAACAACCACCAATTTATCGACCTTTTGACCAACAAGCTTCCTGTGTGAGGCTATTAGTGATACGATCATTATTGTAATCACTCAACACTCTACGCTTTTATAACTCGTCAGAGGGTGTAATAATGTTAAAAGTTAAAGTTTTCTGAATAATACGTTAAAATAAAATAAGAAACATGAAATTTATCTATAATGTAGAGTAATTAGTAATTTACCAACTAAGGACCCAAATGTCATAAGATCATAAGACTATATGCCCAATTAGAATATATATAGAGAAAATAATGTGTAAATGAAAGAGATCATGGACTTAAATGCAAAAATAGTAGAATCAAGTGTTATTGCTAAACATGGCCTAGGCCATGTAAGGATAAGACCACATTTGGCTGCACTCGGGGCAATTGTCTCATTTTAGCTAGGTCAAGCATCTGAGATATATGAGAAGAGAAGAAGGAAGAAGAGAAGAGAAGAAGAAAGGCTAGAATAAGAAGAGGCAAAAGAAGGAAGAGGAAGAAGAAGGAGAAGCTCAGAAGGTATGGATGTTAGTTTGAATTGTCTATGTGGGTGATTTCAGATGGATATTTGACTTAAATTGTGTTTAGATTGGGTTTTTCTAGTTCTGGTTAGAAATTCTCTTTACCTCAAAATGAAGTTGATCAAGTTAGCTAGTTTGGGGTTGCCTCTGCTGTTATAGAAGATTGGTTGATGTATCCATGAGAATTTCACTAGAATGATATGAGAGTGCATCATTTCAAATCTATTATTGTTGACATGATCTCGTCACTCCAGACTGAGATTCAAAATTCAAGAACCTAGATTTTTAGATAACAAACCCAAATAGCATCTCAAATTCAGATCCTGAAATTTTGGTAAGGATCGTCGAGGTGAAATATTTGATATACGAAAATACATGAAAATGCAAAGATAAGAGTAATGATCGCACATATCGTATATGATTACCTGACAACAATAGCTATTCGGATGATATGTAATAAAAATGAAATAAAAATGATCATTCGCTTAGAACCCTGTAGGGGATGATGACATGCATTAATAGTATCAAAAGTCTCACAAAGATAATCGATCGCTTGGTCTCATAGGTCATTACCAAGACCTTCGTCCTTAAAGAGTTCATCATTCTCAGCATAATGATATCGTTTTTAGTTCTTATAGTTCATTATCTCATACAATGATAACAACACCTTCACTTCCTTATAGTTTCCCGTATCCACTTCTAATGTATATGTAGGCATGAAGCATAAAAACAAATGACAAGAATGTACAAATGATTTGAATATGATGAATGACATGATATGAGAAGCATAACACTACTATGTGATGACAAGTACACTATGACAAAAACAAGAAACAAAGTGTAAAATGACACAAAATGTATATGAACGATGATAAAAAATGAAACATGATATGATAAGTAAGTATAAGATATGTATAAGCATGTGTAAACATATGTATGAAATATGTATGTTACGTGTATAAGTATATGATAGTTAGATGCACATGGCTGTTAAAGCAAAATTATCTTCTAGAGTGGTCCACGAGTATTATTCCCATTAAGGTATAAGCTTAGCACGAGTGTTTCATCCGTGAAGATATAAAAGAAGGAAATAGAAGTGACAATCCCATCAACAATTACAACGCAATACTAAAATTCACCGAGGATCTTTTTGTCTATTTGTATATGTCTTTGTTTTGTAAACAATGTAAAGTTTATATGTTAACACTATTTAGAGTTTTAATATATTTTGTATTTGTCGCTACATATTATATATTTCAAGTTAAATGTTTAATAGTATATGAATGAACAAGTTTATATTAAACAAAATAATAATAATAAGACACTCGCTCGACACCTAAAATGTCAGCTGCCTCAGCTACTATCGTCAGGCGGAAGGCTACAACACCATTACACAAAGAAGTAAATGGGAGCCAAGGGGGATCGAGTAACCCAGAGGTTAAGACACATCATCCTCTTAACCTAAAGGAGGAGTGGGGACCCATGGGAAGTCGATGTGATTGGTTCCAGTTGGCAAGATTGGGAGGCTATGGAGATCACCCGATGCCACTTAGAGAATAAGGTTAATGTATCTACTAGAGGGTGAATCCCAAATATGGTGGGATTGTGCAAAGCCTCAAGGAATTTGTAGGTACGACATGGGAAGAGTTCCGTGAGCTCTTCATGGGCAAGTATTTCCCGGTATCTACACGACATGCAAAATCTTGGGAGTTCCTAGAGTTCAAACAATGAACGATGACGATGTCAATACGGGCTACATCTACCAATTAGCACGTTTGAGGATGATTAGGGTGGCCACTGACATGGCCAAAAGTTGAGGAGTCTTCAGAGAGATGTCAAAACAACATCCATCCAAGGTAAAATTGTGACTCTCCTACAAGATATCGACTCGATATCAAGATAGCTATGCACATAGAGAGGAAGTGGATGACTGTCGCAGCATCCGGGATGCGGTGATACGATAAGAGGAAGGAGAGTCCACGCTATTTTTCTCGCTCGGGAAAGGAAGTAAAGGGCTTATACTCTACGAGGGTTTCAAAGACATAGCCGCGGCTACCAAGGCTAAGGTCAGACTGCAACATCCATTATGGGATGATTTTAGTGTCTAGCCAATTGGTACATACATTTCTAAGGCCACCAACCTGGACACTTGAGATGAGATTGCCTCAAAGGCAGATCTGAAACAGAACACCACACCCCAATCATCGGGCATGCATAGAAGCAAGCTTTGTTTCCACCGCCATGGTCGGATAGTATCAATAGTCCCATGGTGTTGCACAAGACCACTATTTAGACAGCCACATGTCGAGGCAGGCTGGTCGAGGGCGTGTATTTATTGTGCCTGATTTATGGACTTAGGGGCTTATCCACGCCACACACCTCAGACTGTTTACGTGACGACAGTTATTCAAGGTACATTACTATTTCACGCTTTTATGGCAAGTATATTGTTTGATTCTAGTGAAGGTCATATTCATTCATCTGTAGCACAGCGAAGATTTGGGCTTAGAGTGTTGAAACCTTGAAAGGAGTCGCTGTGATGTGAGTTCTCCCTTGGAACCAGTAGGCTGATTAGATATGTTGGGATTGTGAAAGCAGATCCAAGGATTCACTCTATGGACCCCATGGGTCATGAGATATGTCGTAGTTTGATGTCATCCTCGGGATACTAGTCGATTTGGCCACATCGAGTCATCATTGATCGCGGATCGTATGAGGGTTACGCCTACACAGATGGTATATGTTACGTCATGATAAGCATGACGCCATCGCTTGACTTGTTGACCAAATTCCTGACACAACTACCAAGACTAGATTAGTCCCCAGCGTTTATTAAAACTAGAGTCAGCAGCCCATTTTTTACCAAATCTACATGTGATTGTGTATACCAAACTTCTATCATTGCTACCAGGAATTTATTCAATCCCCATCAGTCATGACAAAAACTTGATAGACTAAATAATTAAAATATGTTTTCTTCTGTTTATGTAATACTTTGCAATTTAAATTGGTTTTGGTAAAAAATCTCTACAAGTGCACATGTCATACAGGTAATAAAGTGGATGTTTAAGTCCAGATATCATTCCCACGATGATTGATTAGAAAATTCAAAGATTAACCACCCTTACTACTCAAGATCCTCACTATTTGAACTTCCAAATTTCAGGATAGATTTATCTTCTAAAGTAGAATGAATCAAAGCAATAATGAAATTATAAAATACATTATTAGAGAATTCACTGAACTGAAATAACACTGGGAATGAAAAAAGTGTTGTGACCATCACTTTGCAAGTTCCAAATAAAAGATAAGTTTTGGGTATAAACCTTGGAATTTTCCAAGATATTATTAGTGTATAAATGATTTTCCTAACACTACACATTTCACTCACTTTTACCACACTTCATCTTCAGACAGTTTGGTCCTAAAAGCCACTGTAGGAATTTATCATCTTTAAGATCCGACTCATTTTTCCTTCAATACTTTTGCAAACTATCTCTTAGACCGAAAATTGTTTCATTTCATAGACAAGATAATGTAGTTCTTCAAAATAATTGGTATCTAACCATCAATTAGACAAGAATTCTTTTCTTCCTGATGAATTCCACCGAACACAGGTTAGCGATTCCTTAATTAAGGTGAAACCACCGTGGCTCAAATTTCTAAATCGCAGGATCATACGCCTCGCACACACTTATGTTGTTACCTACAGAGGGAACCTGAAAGCAGAGATGAATCTTCAAAGAGTGATGCATAAAAGTAATCCCAAAAGTGCATTAGTTCAAATAATAGTGTAATTTACCCCAAGTTACTACCATTGTTTCACAGAGTCTCAACTCGTGTCACTCGATTCCCTGAAATTAGAGCAATGATACAACTTTTGGGTACTAAACACCGATATTCGTAATGTTCTAGTCAGGAGTAATATCAATTAAATTACTCCAACTTTCATACCTGAAACAACATTATAACACTACCAAGGATAATCCCAACAACATATTCTTCCTGCAGGGAGCCGAGCCTTTGTGTCTCGGATCACAAATGACAAATTACTAGTCATCAAACAAATTCATTGAAATTGTAATCAAAACTAAAAACGAATCTCCAAAAAATTCTCATATTCCAATAAATTGTATATAAATTTAAGTCGATTTACATTCATCCGCCAAATCCGAACCCGCCTCGCATCAACGTCTAATATGAAAGAAGAAAAACTAAATCAAGAAAAACAAAACTAAAAAATAGAGAAGAAAATATATACAATGAGACTTAATTTTAAAGCAATGCAGACTTATATGAAAAGCCAGTTACGATTATTCCCAGAGCTTTATTTATAGTCGTTTGGGTCAAAAAGAAGATAACTGCATTTAAAGCCCATAAATTCTCGCCCAGCTTATGATGTGTCGTGGTGGAGGTCGCGACATCGGTCACAATGTTGTGGATCAAATTTGATGTCGCCGACATTGGAAGTTTGTCGGGCGCTCAATTTTTAGTTCAAACTGAAGTCATGATGATGTCGCCAATATCGAGGCGCAATGTTGCAGATTAATTCCATGTCGCAACATCGTCTTCTGCTTGCGTTCATTGGAGTTTGATGTCGGTATCGCCTCCGTAGCGCTCAACTCGATGCTAAGGTTTGATGTCATGACATTGTCAGAACAATGTTCGGCGTCGCACAGATAATTAACGCCAGAACATCGAGTTGATGTCACGACACAGCTTATTAATGCTCGTTTATATTCGCCGATGTCGCGACATTGCTTATAGTTCACTTATTAATGTCGCGACATTACCTCCTCGCAAAGCTCACTCTTCGTTGATGTCGCCACATTGCCTCTATAGTTCCGATCTTCTCGCTTGGATGTCACGATGTTGGATTCAACGTCGCTGGCTGATTAGTTGGGCTAGTTCATCGGTGATCACTCAGCCGACATCGCGACATTTGTGACATCGACCTTTCAATCAGCGTTCAAGTCTTAATAATGTCTAACATCGCATGTTGTCCTCATGATGTCGCAAATATCGTATGTTGTACCACCTCAGCTTGCTTTAATTCCAATGTCGGACATTGCTGATGTCTCGGACAATGTTCAAATGAATGTCTTCTACCTATTTATGAGGCTTGTTTTGATGTTGCCATGATATTGTAGAGATGTCGCGACATTTAAACAATTAAGTTCTTCTCACTGCTGCCAATGTCGTCACCATGTCGTGGCGATGTCGCGACCTTGGTTGTCTGATGTAATTTAATTGTTGAGACTGCTTTTGATGTTGCGACATCGAGTTGTGTTGTCGCGACATTGACATATCTTTGCCTTCATCACTTCAGTTGATGTCGCGGCAATGTCGCAACATTGCAGCAATGTCAAGACCTTCTCCACATAATGTCACGACAACAATGTCGAGACATTGTACCTTCTCTACACAATGCTGATTTATGTTCCATTTGATACTGAATTCCGCTTCTTTTCCTTAAATTTATGCAAAACATAAACTGGTGAAAGCCCATATTTGTATTAAATGAACTTTAAGCCCGAGATATACTTGAAAAATGCAAGCTAAAAATATGAGTTTTAATTATCAAAACTCCCCAAAACTTAAAGTTTTGTTTGTCCTCAAGCAAGGAAAATGTTATTTATTTGTCCTTAAAAAATAAAAATCAATTTTTAAGGAAAATTTTCAATTAAATCATATTTTTCAATCAAATTAGCTTCAGCCTAGTAGTATCAAAATAAAAGACATCAATTCTAATTAAGCTTCATTTTCGTGATCCTACAAAAATTCATAATTTAGATCCTTTAATACTAATGTGATAATTCATAGTTAATAAACACAGGCAGCTCATCTCAGTAAAACCCGAGAAAATTCAATTTTCTCGTAGCAGTAAAGGTAATTTCTGCTGAAAACCGAAAAATTCTGTAGATCTCTGATGATGAACGATCGCGTCATAATGGTCTCATGAACGAAAAAAGACCTAGAAACACACCGTATAAAAGATACACATTTAACATTTTCTCGATGTCGTCAAAGGGACTTTTGTGACAAGATTTGCAATGAAAACTTTAAGTCGAATGACTCAAGTTAAGTTCATTTAAAATAAAGTGAATCAAAAAATAAATTTTTCGGGATAAAACGGACGAGAATAAATCAATATGTGAACTATGAATATCAAATAATAATATAATAAAAAGAATAATAATAATAATAATAATATCTTAAACGAAAATAAAAATAAAAACAAAAGTCAAAAAGGCATGAGGCCATTTTTTATTGGGATGCAGAGAGAGCGTCTGAGAAAAAAGTTTTTATTTTTTTATTTCTTTATTCACTTCTTTCTCAGATCTACGAAAATTGGACCCTTGAGTTTTTCGTTGGGACTGAAAGGCAAAATTGATCTGTGACGAGGCTACGGCGTGGACCGAAAAGTTGGAGTTTCGATAAACTTCGTGAGATAGAGAATTTTCCTACTTGTGTTATTTTTAGCCTAAAGGTCATTTAATGGCTGTGGATTGGCTTAGAGAGGCAGATTAAGGCCGTAAATTTAGGTTCTCAAATTTTTGGAATTTGAGTATAAGAATTTTAGAAATTTTTCGGGATTGTTTCGGGCCAGTCGGGCTTAATTTCGGGCCCATTTTCGGACGGTTCGAGCTGAATTTTGAGATTGTTTTTGGGCCAGTCATGCGAATTTTCGGGATGTGGGCGATCCGAGGCTTGTGTTGTTGAGTTTAGTTTTGATCAGGGGTGATGTCTTCGGGTTTTTGTGGTGTGTTTTGGTATCCTGATATTAGGTGATGAACCATGAAGGGGACGAGAGGTGCCACTGTTTTATAGAGATTAGAGATTTGGGTCATTTTGTGTGTTATTGTTGGAAAGTAGTTGAGAAATGAATTCTTTCGTGTTTGTTAATTGCGATGTGAGCTAATTTTGTTTTATTGATTGTGAATTTAATACTTGTGTTTTATGTGATTTAATTATATTAATATATATGCATGTGAATATATTAACATGAATGTGTTGGAATTGGCGTATGCATTACTTGCTCTGCGGGGGTAACCTAGAAATTAAGTGTGAGTGCATAGTTGAGATCGCCCAGCATGTTGGGTGTTTGATGGTGTGTTGAGTATACGGTTGTGGATCAACACCGCGCGGTGTTGATTAGTGGAGAGCTTGATTAATAGGACGCGTCAAATGAGTCGCACGGGTTAAGGAAATAGAAATGGCTCATTGCATTTCATGTATCTTGGCACAGAGGCACCCTAGAGCAAATGGGAGTGAGTCGTAAGTGGTTTCTTTAGAAAATTGTTTGGAGGGTTGACAGCCAATGTATTTATCGGGTGCTATCCATTCTGACATCGGGTTGTCACGTATAAAATATGTCGTCGAATTACGCGATTATTATACATTGGAGGGTTGTCTATATATAATATCAATCGTCGGAATTACGCCCAATTGATATACATCGGAGGGTTATCCACAAAATAAATTATCAGTACGTCCTTTATTTATATCGGAGGGTTGTCCGCATTTAAAAACAAATCTGTTTGTTTGGAAATGGTTTTAAATTCGTAGGCGGAATCTGTGTTTGAGAAGTCGGTGAGAACTAAGGGTGTATGGGTGTAAGAGAACCCGCGATCATCTGGATTACGTATGGGTGTAAGAGACACAACGGTATCACCAAAGTTATGTTGCCAAAAGAAGACACCACGGTCATGTTTATCACATAGATTCGATTTATTGTGATAGAATTGAGACCGACTTAGGATTTGTTGCCCGTTGACACTTGCATTGGGTAATGGGCGGTGAGGAGCTTGATACTTGGGTCATTAGTATCTAGGTGTGAGTTATCCTGATTAGGCGTATACATGTGAAGACAGTCGGTGGTGACTTCTGGGATATATTACTCAATGACATATTGGTGTGGAGGCCGGCGGAGCGCTCGGTACATAGGCGTGGTGAGTCGAGTCTCATTCATGACATGTAGACATTCAGGTAGACATGGGTATGTTGCACTTGGATGTGTGTTTGATTATGCGACCATTGCATGTGCACCTAGGTGGGGAGTGGCCCTTGTAGGAGATTATCACTACTAGGCTTTGCTCACCTCGTCGTGGGACCCCCCTTTCAGGTACAGGTCAGGTGTAGACGGCTGACCCGCATTCGGGACCGCACATATGAAGAAAGCCGACTTGTGGCTTTGATTTTGTATAACATGTATTAGAATGTATATGTTTGTATAAAGAGTAATTTATTAACTCTTGAACTATTGTAGATAGTTGATATATTTAGGATATATTTTGTGAGTATTGAGTGCGAGGGGCCCAGTGACCGTTATATTCTTGCATGTAGGCCGTGTGTGATCATTGTGGTATTTGGGACGGGTTTTGTATTTGGAGTAGAACCGTACAAATGGGACTGCCGTTTTGTGTGTGGTGTCGGGTAGGTTACCCGACATGCAATGTGTCCAGCGGAGTTGACGGGTTGTCAACGAACACCCCGGTTTTGGGGTGTCACACAGTGAGTGTGTGTTGGTCTTCCCTTAATGACTAATTTGCAGATAAGGTAGCTTTATGAGAGTTACTTTGCAGAATGACCTTATTTCGGAGTAATTTAAGTCCCATAAGCTTGTTAGTCTTATTATTCTCCACTAATGTAAACATAATGGCGCCTCGTAAATCAATGATCTTTTGAGCTTATAACGTATAGCTAGAGTGCCTGAGTAAATATTAACATTTAGACAAAATTTAAACTTCCCATATATTTTCTCTTGTTTGCCTTTATTGTTCAACCTATGTTTACGCTAAACTACTTTCAAGCACCCACCAAACTTGTTATAGTGCATTTTTTACGTATTTTCTCCTCTATGGCTTTTCTTTTCCCTTCTTATTTCACTTTTGCTCGAAGCTCTTTTACGCATTTTGGCTGAGTTTGGGTGGTGCAATGTTTTATCTTTTTAAGTTTTCTACTACCCCTTAACAAGTTTTAGGTTACTAACTCCCATACCAGTTGACATTAGGGTACTAGGTGTAGAAACCTTTACTAGGAACTATTAGTAAGGCAGAAATTCTAATTTACGGAAAAGGGCAAAATCGTAATTTCAATTAAAAAATTGTATTTAGGTTAAAAATCAGGAAATTTATTCTCTAGTCTCGGATGTGAAGCGGATTGCACCGTTGGGGTCGATCTCGCGAAATCTAGTAGCGCTTGTAAAATTTAAAATCAGTGAAGATAGTATAAATTTACACACGTTTTTTTCGAGGCATGTGGTTGGTCTTAGTAAAGCGATTTTCGATGGGCAGAGTCACATATAACACGTACTTTCATGTGCCGTAAGTGGCATGAAAGAGAAAGGATGAAAATTGATGGGTAGATAGTGTAGAATGCTCAAGCGGGAAAAGAATGACATAAATGTCATTTTGGTCTATTTAACCAGAAAGGAATGAGGAATAATGTCATCCTTTTCGAAAAGCAAAAAGGGAGAAAAACGTGAGGGGAGGGGAGTCTTGCACAAGAAGCTTGGATCTCATTTTTTTAGAGAGAGAGTGTCTTCCGCTATATAAGTTTGACGATCCAGACCGTCCGGTCTTGGAATGAAGAAGAAGCGCCTGCGCGGAGAGGGCTTGTGGGTGCCGGTTGAGGTTTCCTCGACTCAGGAGGTAGGGGTTTCTCTCCTGCTTGGGTTTATTATTTGGTTCAGTATCGTATAAATGTTTGGTTGATTGAGGCCCTTGAGCGTGCGTTTGATCAGTCCCGACCAGGACCGAATTGATATGAATTTTTGAAATCCAAATGTAGCAGTCGTGACTGCCATGGCTAATTTGGGTGGTTGAATGTTGCCTTTTTGTGATAAATCATGGATTGATTTGGATGAGGCCGGAAATGGCCGTGAAATACGGGTTCATAAAGTGAACCAATGAATTGATGAGTGATGGAACTGTAAACCACACGAAGTTTCTTGTTCCTAGTAATGATGACGAAAATATATTTTTGTGTGAATATGTGTTTGAGGGTGAGTGATTGGAAGGGAATTTAGCAAATTGTATGATCATTAGCCCAGGGAGCTAATTTTGATGTATCAATTGATTTATTACGACATAGATTGTGATTGGATATTATGTGGATATGTGCATGTTTACATATTTCACGTATGATTAAATGTATTGGAATTAGCATACGCCATTATATCTGTTTAGGGCTATCTAGGACTATAGGAGTTAGTGCATGAGATGATCTAGAGAAAGCGGTTTGGAGAGATTAAGTCTAAAAATATTAATTATCGGAGGGTGATTCCAGTGAAAGAAATATAATCGTCGGGGAAACAAATTGGTAAATTCATCGGAGGGTAGTCCACAAAGCAAGTATTATATCCAGTAAGTGAATGGCGATTGATATATATTCGTGAGAGGGTTGTCTGAGCTAACAAGGCAACCAATTCTCCTCCCGGGAAGCTTTGGCGGAGTGTGAGAAAATCGACAGAGACCTGGGATCTGAGTTAGTCATGTAGACATTCAAATGGATCATTACATTTGGCAGTGCATGTTATTCCTGGAACATTGCACTTAGGTGGAAAGTAGCCCCGATTAGTGATTCCTCTTGAGCACATTAGCTCCTGCATCGAGGGATATGTTTCACAGGTCTGGGGGAATGATGCGAGGATGAGCTCGTCCTAGAGGCCAGAGTTGGAAGCTGGGTTTGTGGCTTTGAGGTATAAATGTATTAGAACTTTTAAGTTCAATCTGTGTGATATGTAAAAGAGTAAATATTTGAACTCTTAGAACTAAGCAGATGGTTAGTTCATGGATTGGGTATGTTTATGGATGTGTAGTATGGGCCTGAGAGGCAGGTTTTATCATATTTGTATCATCATTATCTTAATTTGCTTGGGACCAGGGTTTCATGCGAATTTATATTTAATTAGGCTCTCCGTACAAAGGAGACTCTTTTGGTAGATTTTAATCGATCATGGTTAGGTTGCAGGCATCCATATATTCATGGACAAGCGGGTAGTCAACAGTTGAAATATGATCTGCATAATTACTCCAAGACCGAGTGAGCTCTGAGGCAAAACTCATTCCTCGAAATTTCATTTTTTCAACTACTCAATTTCTATTTTCCTCCTTTGTAAAACACTGTAATTTTCTTCTTTCTCATCCTTAATTCTCTATTTCATCTCAATTTCAGATTCTCCCTAAATTATCATATGAAGTCTAATTTTTTATTGATCTACAGTTTGGAGTAAATTAAAGGTAGACTTAAGGAAGGTTTATTCATTCTTTTTTAATTAATTTATGGCTGACATTATACTCAAAATGGGTACTAAGGTATATGCATATAGCATATCAAAAGGCTGACTTTTGAAAGTCCAAACTGTCCAAGGATGGCTTAAATCATTTTCTACTAGTTGTGATGCCTTAGATTTCGCCTTGAATAATAATGCAACAAATTCTAAGACTCTTGAGAGATTTTTTATAATAAGTCCCATAAAGTTTCCTAGCCTTGAAGCATAATCGGTTTTAAGGTATACATTGATGTGCTGGATTTGATACATTTTCTAAATTGTACTATTCAATTTGACTATAATTAATAGCCTTATTAGTTTTGATTTTCAATTTCTGTTTTCACTGTCCCAAATTTGGCTTATTTATCCTTTACATCACAACTTAAAACTCAGTCTCAAATTTTCAGCCAATTTGCATTTCAAATTTCAGCTTGTTTGGTTTAAAACATTTTGTTGTGTTATTGTTCAACTTTACAGTTCGTACTAATTAAACAATTCAATTCACTTGGTCAACAACAATAACACTAACATTTCAACAAATTTCTAACAGTCCTCAAACAAGCAATTACATCATCTTTAGAAAATATGTAATAACATCAAAAAAATTCAACTCTGCAGCATTTTTAGTTTTAACACACTAAACTCTCATTTATTAAAAAAAAAACAAAGTCAACCTCATATTTATTATAGTTCTCAAAATTACAAGTTTAAAAAAATATAAGAATAAGAAAAGACTGTACACAAATTTTAGAAATTGCCTTTTTATTTATAAAGAGGGAAGAATTACATTGTATAGATTACAGGAGAGAAAGAAAGAAATACAAAGAAGATAGAGAGATGGAGGGATAGAGAGCGAGAGAGCTATTTCCTCTTTCTATGGGATTGGGATTTTAAGGGCTTGAGGTTCACTGGTTCATACTTGTAACTGCCATTAGAGGGTGTGTACTTAGGGATGGAGGATTTTGGTTTTCTAGTTGAGACACCTCCATCCTTGTCAAAGAGGTAACACTCTTGTGTTCGAATGTGCTGCTTTATGAGATCATTTTGCCTCTATCCAATTGAATTGATGTTGCTCAAAGCTGCTACCGGGCTTGATACATTTTACATGTTTTGGTCCACCCACGGATCAATGCTTTTGTCACAGTTTCTCACTTGTGATTAAGGTGGACTCTAGCTCTTCATTTCTCTTTTGGATGGTAGCTTTGATCTCCTTCTGTTGTTCCTTGCAGAGATACCCAAAGGCTTCAGCCTTTTGGAGCAGGTTTTGTTCCATTTCTTTTTCCCTGGCCTCCATAAAAACGATCAGCTCTTGATCCTCTCATGGTGATCATTCACAAATCTTACTTTCCCTTTCTTTGACTCGACCCTCAATGCTCTACATCCACCGGGTTTCTCTTATCTCCAGCTCCTGCGTCCACTTTGCTAGAAGTGCTGCTAAGTTTTCTTCTCTCTTGTTTTGGTGTTTACCTCTCTGACTAGATTCTCTGTCTCTTAATCCCTGCTCTTCCTTGAGTTGCTCATCTCTTCTCTTCATCTCTTCTCTCATCTCTGTTAGTAAAAAGAAAAACTCATAATTGTTGCTTTGAGTAGTATTCAAAACCCCCAATTTCTTCGGCTTATGGCTCCTCTTCAGCTGCAAGTGTTGCCTCCCTTGGCAAATATGTATCTACTCTTTTTCTTTTTCTTGCTCTCTTTACCACTTCACCCTCTGCTGGAGTTTTGAGGACCCCAGTGAGAGTAAGAGGAGAGGATCTTGGGCACTTCTCCTTTGTTTATTTAGATATTCTTTGTAACACCCCAAATTATACCCTAACGTTTTATAACATGTTTAGGGTATATAATAAATCAATAAATATATTTGTCAGGAATAAAATAAAGATAAAATAAAATAAGCAGAGCATTAGATTAACTACAATAGTTAAGGGTAAATTACTAAGTTACCAATACAGGACCTAAGGGTCATAAGTTAATAAGTTCATATGCCAAAGTAGAAATATGCATAAGTTAAATCAAGAGTAATAGAGAGTTGGAGGACCAAGAGTAATAAAGAAGATATTAGAATGAAGTAAAGGATGAGAAATTGTGGAAAGAGACAAGTGAAACTAAAAGGAAAGAGGAGGAAGTTTCCTCCTGCTTTAGTGGAAAGTGAAATAAAGGGATAAGACCAAAATAAATATATCTCATTTTGGTCTTGGAGAAGAAGAAGAGAAAGGAAGAAGAAGAAAGAGAAAGAAAAGAAAGAAGGAAAAGAAAAGAAGATCTGGTATGGAATTACTAAATTTGAGTATGGATACATATCTTGGGTGTATGGAAACTGGATGTAAGTCTAGTTTTTGGGTTTAGGCCGGTTTAGATACATAGTTTATAACCCTACATCTTGTGTCATGGTTTTGGTTGAACTCTAAAGCTCATTTAGAATTGTAGGGTTGAGTTGAGAAAGTTCTAAGGATCACATGGTTGTGTTTTGGGAGAGAGTGGTGCAATTGAGGCAAGTAAATTTCCGTATTTTTGATCCTACGTATTAGCCGGACCTTAGAACTTATTTTCGGGTAAGAAATAAAGGTAATCTGGAAGTAAGTCCTTCTGATAAATTGTAGCCACATCAATGAAATTGATGTTGGTTCGATCTCCTACCGAATTTGGACCTCTTATAGGCTAAGTTATAGTCCTCTTGCGATATTATTTCAAGCCTTAAATCTGGTCGGGTAAGTTACACCGAATTCGGGTCAACTGTAACCGAGACATTAGAACGGGTTTTTGAGTAAGAAATAAAGGGAATTTGGCAGTAAGTCCTTCTGGTAAATTGTAGCCACATCAATGAATTGATGTTAGGCTTTTGAATTTCTCAATTAGGACTCCTATAGACCAAGTTATGGTCTTTTTACTCTGAACAGTCAAATGGGTGAGAGAGGTCAGCTTGGCAGGAATTAGATCCAGCGGAGAATTCGACGGACCTCATGCAGCAGAGGTCAGCAGACCTCATGCAACAGAGGTCAACAGACCTCATGCAGTAGAGGTCAGCACACCTCATGCAGCAGAGGTCAGCAGACCTCATGCAACAGAGGTCAGCAGACCTCATCTTGTAGAGGTCAGCAGACCTCGTCTTGAATAGCTCCGGCTCGTCTGAAGGCTCAGCTCGAATCACTGAAGAGCTCAAGCTCGTCTGTAGGCTCAGCTCGTCCTGAAGCTCAGCTCGTCTGAAGAGCTCAGCTCGTCTGTGAAACCGACTCGTCCTGTAGAGTGAGCTCGTCGATTCAGTAAGCTCGTCTGGAGTTGACTCGTTATGACCTCGGCAGTCATAGCACTTCGTTTGAACTGCAGATTCGAATGTTGTGGACTCTATGGAAGCCCGTTGAGTCAGAATACATTCATATGCCTGAGGAGGATATTAGATGTCAGACGAGGTGTTAGATCAAGCTCATCCAGGTCAAGGTCAGCTCGTGATTCGAGGGTCGGCTCGTGCAGGTTATTTCTGGCGTGACCTCGACCGGAGTCATATCTCATTCGTCGAACTCCGATTAGTGTTCTTGGACTCTGGAAAGCCCATTGAGTCAGAATTACATTCATATGCCTGAGGAGGATGTTAGATATCAGACCAAGGTGTTAGATCGAGCTCGTCGAGGTCGAGTCAGCTCTGTCCGGTTAGTCGGCTTAATCGATTCGGTCGGCTCAATCTGGTTGACCGCATGACCTCCAACTTGAATGTCATATCTCGCCGTTTGAGCTCCGGTTGGGTGTTCTTGGACTATATGGAAAGCCCATTGAGTCAGGAATCCATCCATATGTTGAGGAAGATATTAGATATCAGACCGAGGTGATAGATAGAGCTCGTCCAGAACAGGTCAGCTCGTCAGTTCAGGTCAGCTCGTCTAGGTTGACTATGTATGACCTCCAACTTCGGAAGGTCATAACTTCTTCGTTTGAACTCCGATTCGAGTGTTCTTGGACTCTATGGAAAGCTCATTGAGTCAAGAATACATTCATATGTCTGAGGAGGATATTAGATGTCAGACCGAGGTGTTAGATTGAGCTCGTCCAAGTCAAGTCAGCTCGTCAGTTCAGGTCAGCTCGTCTGGGTTGACTACGCATGACCTCCAACTTCGGAAGGTCATATCTCCTTCGTCTGAACTCCGATTCAAGTGTTCTTGGACTCTATGGAAATCCCATTTAGTCAAGAATCCATCCATATGCCTGAGGAAGATATTTGATGTCGAGGACCAGAAATTGATGAGTGAAATAGGCTAGAATGAGTTGGCTGTCGGTTTAGGTCGGCCTATCTAGTTGACTCACATTATGACCTCCCGACCGAAAGGTCATAACTTCTTCGTCTGACTTCTGATTTGAGTGTTCTTGGACTCTATGGAAAGCCCATTGATTCAAGAATTCATCAATAGACAGCCTGATAAGATTAAAACTCATATTATTCTCGGAAAAACATGAAAAATAGTAGGCTCTGTAGGTAACCATAGTTATTCATATTATGAATTCATAAATAACTCATAAGCATACGGGGAGTAGCGTAGTTATTTATCATCTCTGATGGAGCATGAAAAATCTGAAAGTTATGAATAAATGATTGTATATATATATATATATATATATATATATATATATATACTCTATATATATATATATATATATATCAGCATATGAAATTCTTAGAATGATGATAATTATTCGGGAATATGAGATATATCTTGAGACATAAAATACACATTGATTAATACGCTTAGAACTTTGATAAGAGGATAGATGGCGTGCCTATTAGGAAAAACAGAGTGCGGCATACAAGTTACGTCTGAGGCTTAGTTTGGGTCGATGAGATAGATCGTTTGGATCAGTGGCCGAAAGTCACCGCAGCGCCTCGGGCCCTTATAGATGGGCATTGTCTCGTCTGATGATAACGGCGCCTTCGGATATTATATAGACCTTGTTTCACACAGTGGTACAGCGCCAACCAGTATATAGTTTCTGTATCACTTGGGTTTATGCGAGCATGAAACATAAAGAAAATAGCCGATTATGTCTGAAATCACAGAGAATATATGACATGATATGAGGCATAGCCTTCTTATGCGATGATAGTATCTGATTATAAGAACAAGAAGTAAATCTGAAGATGACATAGAAAAGTATATATGGAAGATGATAAGAAATGAAGCGGATTATGAAAGAGTATATATATGTGAGAAATGATAAGAATGCAGCCAAATGTTATATGTATTTATATGCATTTGTATAGAAGTATGGTGACCCATATTAGGGTCATCCATGTGTATTAATTCCGGCTGGCGTAAAGCAGCACGGGTGTTCAATCCTGTAGGTACGGAAGAGGAAACCGAGGAGGGGCTAGGACTGATCCACATCGGCCGGTCAAGGCCACGCATCAATAGGTGTCAACTGGAGGGCTTTGGAGTCACATTTTGTATATGAAATTTTGTAAACCCGATGTAAATATTGTAAATGTTGAACACTTCCATATATGGAGCTTGTATATATATTTTGTAATCCATTGCCTCTGGAATATAATACAAGTTATTTATTTAACATTATATGAATAGACTAGCTTAAAGTTTATGCACGTGAAAAAAAAAAAAGACCCTCACTTGACATACATCTTAGGAGTTGAGGGCGTCACGGTTAGTGGTATCGAGGAGCCTAGGTTTAGGCGTTTGCAGGAAAAACCTAGGTTTGGGTGGCTGCAGATAGAGTATATAAGATAGAAAAGCTGTGTTTAGTAATGTGTTGGCTGATGTGGATGTCCTTGTGTTTTGTATAGATGGATCGTCAGAAGAAGGCTGGCAGGAGTGTTAACCACGAGGGAACAAGGGTTGTGACCTGAACCTTCGGAGAAATGTGCCTAATGAGCCATGGAAGCCTTGGTGAGAATATCGCAGGACCTGGCTCGGGTGTTGGATAGATTGACCTCTCGAAAGCTCCGATAGACACGATGAAGACATGGAGCGGAGGAATTCCGCTAGATTAGAGGCATGGAAGAGTCGAGGAAAGTAGAGATTACAGTTTAGAAAAGTTAGAAAGAGTATTAGAAGAGGTTAGATGTCCGCCCGATCATAGAGTATCATGTGCAGTCTCCCTATTACAAGGTGAGGCATATGATTGGTGGAAACTAGCTTTGAGAAGTCAAGGATTCCAAATCCCATGACTTGGGAGTTCTTTGTCCAAGAGTTCAGGGCAAAGTATGTTACCGAGATGTATAGGGATTCCAAGTGGAAACAGTTCCTAAATTTGAAGCAAATGAGCTTATCGGTGGCTGAATATGAAAAAGAATTTAACCATCTTAGTAAATATGCACGGTGGTCTACGCGGAGAACTTCATTTCGGTGTAGGTAATTTGAGGATGGACCCATGATTCCATTAAAATTATTTGGCACCTATGACTTCTCTCGAGCAGTGGTTTCTGCTCCCGGTTGGTCCAAGTTGCAATGAAAGTAGAGAGACTAGAAACGAGCAACAAAGAAAGATCTCGAAAGAAGAAGTTTTCTAGAGGAGCTTCGTCCTCCTCGGGGAAAAGAGCTAGAGAATCTCCAGCTCAATCAGAATATAGTTCCGCTACGAGAGGTAGAAGGCAAAGGTCCAATGTAGCACGTAGTACAGGTAGAGGTGCTTTAGTTAGACAGGGAGAAATTCCTAAATGCCCTCATTGCCATAGAAGACATTTGGGAGTTTGCAGGATAGTGACAGAAGGGTGTTTCCGGTGTGGAAGCCTTGAGCATTTGATAGCCACGGTGTCCCGAGTCGGGGATAATGAAGTCAACAAAGGAAGTGGCGGAGGAAGATCTGACACCACTTTCGACTCGCGATCCTAGGTAGGGGTCTTAGTGGCCATCTCGGCTATAGAAGGACGAGGAGCGTAGTTTCGGAGGCCATTAGATCGTCACATGCCTCTGACACCCGGCACGAGCATATGCTATGAAGGCTCGTGAGGATCAAAAATGCTCCACGAGGAACCTCGCGGGTATATTTTCTTTATATGATCTTGAGATGCCATTGATTGACCACCGGATCTACTCATTCATATGTGTGCATGGGCGTGTATTTGACAATCACCAGCGATGGAAATTAGCATATGACATGCATGTAACTAGTCGGATTTGGGGCACCGGTGATTCTTGTGAATAGCACATCGAAATTTCCCATTATTATACAAACAAGAGTTTCTTGCTGATTTGATAACCTTGATTCCAGCGGTGACTTAATTCTAGGCATGGATTAGTTTGTCAGCAGAGCTATAGTGATTGTGGACAAAGAGCATTAGTGTTGAGATGCTTTGACCGGGCCCGAGGTAATAGTACAAGGCATTGGATCGAAGTGTAATGTCAATGTGATCTCCACCCTATCTGAAGCTAGGGAAATTTATGAGAAAGGATGTGGAACATTCTTGGCTATGATATTTTACTCGAGAGGTCAAGTTGATGTAGAAAGATCCATTAGTAAGGGAATTTCCGGATGTATTCCTGAAGAGTTACCGAATTATTCCACTTGAGAGAGAGGTGGACTTAGCTATAGAAATTGTACCGATAACAGTCCACACATGTCTAGGGCACCGTCTCAGGATGGCTCCAATTTGAAAGGATTAAAGTCAATTGCAGAACTTTTGGATAAAGGATTTATCAGGCCCTAGTGTGTCCTTGGGGTGCACCTGTTTTATTCGTGAAAAAGAAAGATGGTACTCTGGATGTACATCAGATTATCGACCCAGGATCAATAGGGTGAGTGAAAACAAGCACCCATTCTTGGGAATCGAAGATCTTTGATCGAGTTGAAGGAGGCTAGTGTCTTTTAGAAGATAGACCATACGATCGGGGGTATTATCGATTGAGAGTAAAGGAAGGAGATGTGCCGAAGACTGCATTTAGAACCTGATATGGCCATTATGAGTTTTTGGTTATGCCATTTTGGTTGACTAATGCACCGGCAGCATTCATGGATTTGATGAATAGGGTTTTTCGACCCTATGTGGATCAATTTGTTGTGGTTTTTATTGATGACATCCTGGTGTATTCTAAAGATGCACATGAACATGAACAACACCTGAGAATAGTCTTAGAGACGTTAAGATAAAAGAAGTTATATGCTAAGCTTTCGACAAATGTGATTTTGGCTAAAAGGAAGTTTTCATTCTAGAGCCGTATTGTGTCCTAAGCGAGGGTATAAGAGTTAGTCTGCTAAGATTGAAGCCGAGTTGTGGTGGAAATCACCTCAAAATGCTTAGGGTGAGAAGTTTCTTAGCCGGTTTAGCGGAGTTATTATAGAAGATTTGTGAGAGGCTTTTCTGTCGTAGCTTCTCCGCTCACCAAAGTTACTCAGGAAAGGAATAAAGTTTGAGTGGACAGACAAATGTCAGAATAGTTTTGAAACGAGTTGAAAGGATGCTAGTTGAAACACCCGATATTGACCTGACTTTACTCAGGAAAAGAGTACTCCTTATTGTATAGTGATGCTTCGAGGCATTGGTTTAGGATGCGTGTTAATGCAAGATGGGAAAGTAGTGGCTTGTCGTCAGACAGGTTGAGTCACATGAACAAAATTATCCCTTCATGACCTAGAAGTTAAATTTGCGGTAGTGTTTGCTTTAAAAATATGAAGCGACACTACTTATACGGGAAAAGTGTAGAATTTACACCGATCATAAGAGTCTCAGTAACTACTTGAAGAGTTAAATTTGAGACAACGGAGGTGGTTAAGAGTTATTAAAGGATTATGGCGCATCATAGATTACCACCGGAAGGCTAATATAGTAGCCGTGCTTTAAAGTAGAAAGACGATGGTTGTAATGTCAGCTACGATGTGATGATTGGAGGTAGCGAGATGATGGAGCTATGTTGGCTGACTAGAGCGCAACTAGGGTTAAAGCAAATGATTATAGATAGTGAAAAATGATGAAGAAATTTCCTACGAAAAAGTTACAGATGGTTAGAAATGGTGACAAGACCAAGTTTTTAGAAAAGAAAGCTGGAAGTTTGTATTTCCAGAATAGATTATGTGTGCCAGATGATAAAGAACTAAAGAAAAAGTTGCTATCGGAGGCTCATAATACGGTATTTACCATGCATCCTGGAGGGAATAAGATGTATAAGGACTTGAAACAGTGTTATTGGTGGAAAGGAATGAAAAGAGATGTGACTGACTATGTGTCTAAGTGTTTAGCATTGTCGTAGTCAAGCGAGACACCCGAGTGCCTGGGTTTGTTAAATCCTTCCAATTCCTCAATGGAAGTGGGATAACATTACCATGGATTTTGTGTCGGGTTTTCCCCTCACATAACAAAAACATGACTCTGTATGGGTGATTGTAGATAGGCTCACAAAGTCGGCCTATTTTATACCAATCAGGATTGACTATTCTATGGATCGACTAGTTGAGTTATATGTGGATGAAATTGTGCGATTGCATGGTGTGCCGTTGTCTATTATTGTCGGATAAGAGATCCAGCGATTTGCATCAAGGTTACGGAAGAATTACGATTCGACTTTGGGGCACTAAGTTGGAATTTTAGTACGGCATTCCATCCGCGAAACGGATGGAATGGTCGGAGAGATTGATTCGAGTGCTTGAAGATATGCTTTGAGGATGTGTCGTGGAATTTTCGGGAAGTTGGGATAAGGTATATTCCATTGATGGAATTTACTTTATAACAATGAATTTTCGATCAAGCATTGGTATGGCACCATATGAAGCTTTGTACATGGTAGAAGATGTAGAACTCTGTGTATTGGACATAAATGAATGAGCATAAGGCGTGGAGTCCCAGACATAGTGAATCTGAGAAGAGAAAGTACAAGTCATTCGGCGGAGGTTAAAGGCGGCTGGTGATCGACCAAAGTGGTATGCCAATCTAAAGAGGAGATGTGAATATGAAGTGGGAGACGAGGTCTTCTTAAAGGTATCCGTGGAGGAAAATTCTAAGGTTTGGTCAGAAAGGCAAGTTGAGTCCAAGGTTCATAGGGCCATATGAGATTTTGGAACGTATTGGCCCTGTGGCTTATCGATTGGCACTCCCTCCGGAGTTGGCCAAATTACACGATGTGTTTCATGTGTCGATGCTTCGGAGATAGCGCTCTGATGAGTCGCACATACTACCAATGCAAGAGATACAAGTACAAGAGGATTTGTCATATGATGAGGAGCAAGGCCGATTCTGGCTCGAGAGGTGAAGCTTGATTCTGGGAACAAGCAGAGTACCATTAGTAAAGTGTTTTGGCAACACCGTGAAGAAGCTACTTGGGAAGCGAAGCAACTATGAGAGCCTGATGCTCCCATAACTCTTGCCGAATCGGAATTATGAATTCGGGGCTGAAATTCTTTTAAGAGGGGAGAGTTGTAACACCCCCCAGGTATACCCTAACGAGTTTTATAACATGTTTAGGGTATGTCAAAAATAATAGTATATTTGTCGGAATAAAATAAAGATAAAATAAAATAAGCAAGAGCATTGAATTATCTGATAGTTAAGGGTAAATTACTAAGTTGCAATACGAGACCTAAGGGTCATAAGTTAATAAGTTCATATGCCAAAAGTAGAAATATGCATAAGTTAAAATCAAGAGTAATAGAGAGTTGGAGGACCAAAGAGTAATAAAGAAAGATATTAGAATGGAAATAAAGATGAAATTGTGGAAGAGACAAGTGGCTTAAAGGAAAGAGAGGGAGGAAGTTTATATTTTTAGTGGAAAGTGAAATAAAAGGGATAAGGCCAAAAATAAATATCTCATTTTGGTCTTGGAGAGAGAGAAGAGAAAGAGAAAGGAAGAAGAAGAAGAAGAAAAGAAAAGAAGAAAGAAGAGAAAAGAAAAGAAGATGCTTGAATGGAATTACTAAATTTAGTATGGATACATATCTTGGGTGTATGGAACTATGGGAGTATAGATGCAGTTTTGGTGCAGGCAGTTTAGATCTGTGGTTTGTACTATATCTTTTGTGTGCGGTTTGGGTTTGGGAACTCCTAAACTCATTTCGTGTAGGTTTGAGTTGAGAAAGTTCTAAGGATCCTATAGTTGTGTTTTGGGAGAGGGCTGGTGCAATTAGAACTAAGTAAATTTTCGTATTTTTGATCCTACGTATTAGCCGGACCTTAGAACTTATTTTCGGGTAAGAAATAAAGGGAATCTGGAAGTAAGTCCTTCTGATAAATTGTAGCCAAATCAATGAACTTGATGTTAGGCTTTGAATCTCTCAATTTGGACCTCTGTAGACTAAGTTATAGTCCTTTTGCGATGTCATTGATACAAATCAGTGGTGGGTTCTGCTTGGTCGAGGTCAGTAGCAGGACCTTAGGGCAGGTTTACTGAGTAAGAGCAAATAGGGAATTTGGTAGTAAGTCCTTCTGGTAAATTTTAGCCACATCAATTAAATTGATGTTAGGCTTTTGAATTTCTCAATTCGGACTCCTATAGACTAAGTTATGAGTGCTTTTATGAGCAGTCAAATGGGTGAGAGTCGACCACGGGGTCGTCAGCGGAGGTCGACGGACCTCATGCGTCGGTCGGCGGGACCTCATGCGGCCGAGAGAGATTCGACACACTCATGCGGTAGAGACCAGCGGGGCCTCATGCAGCGAGAGGTCAGCAGACCTCATCTTGTAGAGGAATCCCGGCAAACCTCGTCACGAAGAGCTCAGCTCGTCTGAAGGCTCGGCTCGTCTGAAGAGCTCGGCTCAGTGCAGGCTCAGGCTGCAAGTGCACAAAAAGCTCGGCTAAATGCTTGTAGAGCTCGGCTCGTCCTGAAGGCTCGGCTCGTGCGAAGAAGCAGCTGCGTCTCTGTAGGCTCGGCTCGTCACCCCGAAGAGCTCGGCTCGTCGAAGAGGCTCGGCTCGTCTGTGGAAACTCGGCTGCGTCACAGTAAGTTGGCTCGTTAGTTCGGGTAAAGCTCGTCTAGGTTATTTACGTATGACCTTGACTTAGAAGTCATAACTTCTTCGTTTGAACTCAGGTCAGTGTTCTTGGACTCTATGACATTGGAGTCAGAACACATTCCATATATCACCTAGGGAGAGGGATATTGATGTCAGACCAGTGTTAGATCGAGCTCGTCTAAGATTCAAGTCCAGCTCGTCGATTCGGTCGGCTTCGTGCGGGTTGACTACGCATGACCTCCCAACGGAGGTCATATCTCATTCGTCTGAACTCCAATTCGAGTGTTCTTGGACTCTATGGAAAGCCCATTGAGTCAAGAATACATTCATATGTTTGAGGAGGATATTAGATGTCAGACCAAGGTGTTAGATCGAGCTCATCCGGGAGGAATTTCGTCGATTAATTCATTTCGTCTGGGTTGACTTCGCATGACCTCCAACTTCGGAATGTCATATCTCCTTCGTTTGAACTCCGATTTGGGTGTTCTTGGACTCTATGGAAAGCCCATTGAGTCAGGAATCCATCCATATGTTGAGGAAGATATTAGATATCAGACCGAGGTGATAGATAGAGCTAGTCCCGAGCAATTCGACTCAAATCGGTTAAATCGGCTCGTCAGTTGAGCTAATGCCTCTAACCCGGAAGGTCATAACTGCCGTTTGAACTCCGTTAGTGTTCTTGGACTCTATGGAAAGCCCATTGAGTCAAAGGTAAATTCATATGCCTGAGGAGGATATTAGATGTTAGGCGAGGTGTTAGATCCAGGCTCGTCACGGTCGGTCGACTCGTGGAGTTCATGTCGGCTCGTGCAGGTTGGAAGAAACTATGACCCCTCGACTTCGAGGAATATCATATTTCCTTCGTCGAACTCCGATTCAGTGTTCTTGGACTCATCAAATCCCATTAGTGAGAATCCATCCATATGCCTGAGGAAGATATTAGATGTCGGACCGAGGTGATAGATAGAGCTCGTCTAGAATAGGTTAGCTCATCAGTTTAGGTCAGCTCGTCTAGGTTGACTACGTATGACCTCCAACTTCGAAAGGTCATAACTTCTTCGTCTGAACTTCGATTCGAGTATTCTTAGACTCTATGGAAAGCCCATTGATTCAAGAATTCATCAATAGACAGCCTGATAAGATTGGAACTCATATTATTCTCGGAAAAACATGAAAAAACGGTAGGCTACGTAGGTAACCATAGTTATTCGTAGTATGGTCGTAAATACTCTCTTCATAAGCATCCACAGGGTAAGCATAGTTATTATGCATACATTGAGACATGAAAAATGCAAAGTTATGAATAAATGATTGTGTATATATATATATATATATACCATATATATATATATATATATATATATATATATATCACATATGATTCTTAGAATGACAATAATTATTAGAATATAGAATATATCTTGAACATAAAATACACATTGATTATGCACTTAGAACCTGGTAGAGGGGATAGATGGGCGTACTGATGGGGAAAACAAGTCGTAGCATACAAGTTACGATGTCAGAGGCCGTTTGGGTCGATGAGATAGATAAAGTTTGGATCGCGGTGGCCCGAAAGGTCACCCACCGGCGCATCGGGCCCTTATAGATGGTCATTGTCTCGTGCTGATGATAACGAGGCGCGCCCGGGCCGCATAGACCTTCAGCTGTTTCACACCGGTGAGTACGGCGCCTTTGGGCCATATAGTTTCCTGTATCCACTTCTAAGGTTTATCACGAACATGAAACATAAAGAAAATGACAGTATATGCAAATGGGAAATACGGAGAATATATGACATATTGATATGAAACCTTCAACCTTTGCTATGCGATGATAGTATCTGATTATAGGAACAAGAAGTAAAGTACAAGATGACATAGAAAAGTATATGAAGATGATAAGAAATGAAAGCGGATTATAAGAAAAGTATATATATGAGAAATGATAAGAATACGTAAATGTTATATGTATTTATATGCATTTGTATAGAAGTATAGTAACCCTTAATAAGGAGTCATCCATTGTGTATTAATTCCCGCAAGGCGTAAAGCAGCACTGGTGTTCAATCCTGTAGGTATAGAAGAAGAAGCAGAGGACCGGACGATCATCGCGGTCAGGCCACGCATCAATAGATGCCAAGTGGAAGACGCTTTGGAATTACTATTTTGTATATGAAATTTTGTAAACTTGATATAAATGTGTAAATGTTGAACACTTCCATATATGGGCTTGTATATATATTTTGTAATCCATTTCCTTGAGAATATAATACAAGTTATTTGTTTAACATTATATGAATGAACTAGCAAAGTTTATACGTGAAAAAAAAAAAAAAGACCCTCACTTGACACCATCTTAGGAGTTAAGGGCGTCCACGATTACACCCTTGATGCACATGAGGTGATCAAGGTAGAGATTTAGGATGTTCCACGAGAAAATTTGTTCTCAACGTAGTCCATAATGGATTGTTCCACTATCTTCCCCATATTCGGGCTCCACCCCTTGACCAGTGCATACAAGAGTATGGCACGATCTTGTCTCACTGTTGAGACGTGCTTCGAGGGGGTGAGAACAAAATTTACAAAGTAGAACCATACGTTATTTGCCTCTATCAAATCACCTCTATCGATGTAAGCATTGCAGATAGTTTTGGTTCTCTACCATAGCCCTAAGTCGTTTGTCAACTCTATGACTATTTCTTCAAATTTCGGGCTCTCTTAAAGTTGGTCGTACTCTGCACACTCACCCACTGGTCTCTGCTCTAAGAGTTGGGAGATGGCCCTTTCCCCAAAAGGGATCCATCTCCCCATGATATAACACGTCAGGTTCTTATGCTCTCCCAGATTGGTGTAAAATTCTTTAACTATAGCTCTTACCCCTAGCTCCTTATGCTGGCTCAACTTCTCCCAACCCCCTCGCTTGATTTCTTCTTTAAATGGTGACACCAGTTGCTTGAAACCTCTTTCTTTCACGAAGCCCTTCTTGGCGGATAGCCACGGAACACTTCTTATCCTTGGTAGGTAAGAAGGCCCTAACTATCCTTATTCCACCACCCGTCTATTTCCCTCGAGCAACCCGAGGCCAGTTTCTTTGCTTTCTTCCTCTGCCACTTTCTCCGCCGAAAGGCTTCCTCGACTCTCGTAGAACTCCTCCTTCTGCTTCCTATCACTTCGTAGAGGGTTGGAGAGTTAGGATTCGACATTGTTTGGCTTTTTGTGAGATTTTGAAAAGGCTAGGGTTTGAAAGCTTGAGAAATTTGATGTGATAATGAAAGTTTCTTGAAGCGTTCCTTTTATAGGTGGATTGCCCTTCTGCGATGTCGCGACATTGGAGTTTTGATGTCGTGACATTGAATTGATGTCGTAATAACGTCGTGACATCGTTCAAATGTTCTAAATGGGCTCTACCTGATGTCGCGACATTGAAATTGCTATGTCGCAACATTATCCTGATGTTGTAACATTGAGATTGTTATGTTGCGACATTGCTTAGGTTTTCAAATTGGCTTTTCTAGATGTCCTGACATCGGAAATGCGATGTCGCAACATCGACTTAATGTTGCGACAATGTCGCGACATTTCTTCAAGGTCAGTCTTAGTGTTGCTCTTCTATAAATGCGATGTCGCGACATTGACATGTTGATCTCGCAACATAGGAATAATGTTGCGACATTGCTGTCGATGTCGCGACTTTGAGAGGGAGTTTTCTTCTTTTAAGCAGAAAATTTGTACTTGTTTTCCCCATTTTATATCTACAATTTCAGTTCATGCTCGTAAATATAAGTCCATAAATGTTGAAGAATCTCAATTCAAACATGAACAGTAACACTTAGATTTTCAATTCAATCAATTCAGCATACACTCAGATTCCCAGACGGCTGGTTGACTTACAATCATGATAGTTTGGGTTGTTGCATGGACGTTGTCCTCCAGCGTTGAGTACTTATTGGTGCACCTGTATAATTTTTCCATATCTCTGGCGAGTCTAAAGATAGCAACTGGAAGAACAACGCGGATGGCCCAAAGCTTCTCCTAAAGTTCTAAAGGACCTCATCCATGATGTAAGATTCTATCTACTAAATGGTTTGCTTAAATCTCCTTGTGAAGTCTCAAATATATTATGCTTCCTGCTTGAGAATAGCCTGTAAGGAGATGATGTTCCTCTTTTGTTGCACTGAACAATTTATTGAGTAGTGTGGGAGCTTGTGAAACCAAGCCAATGATGTCCCTCGCAAACTGGCCGAAAATACTTTGCATAACAACCGATCATTACCGGCATTCAGTGTCAATGCCTGATTATAATGGAGCATATGGTCGTAGGGGTCAACCGAGCCATCGAACGTAATGAAAGCTAGAATGACAAACTTGTGGGGTGGCTCATAGTCAAGGATGTGTTGCCTAAAGGGTGAAGAGAGGATGTCATTGGGTCTCCGAATTAGGGCCACTGGCGGTATGTAAAACGTTGGCGTTGTGCCAAAGGCAGGATGATTGGGCGACGCTGGTGGCAACACCAGTGGGTTCCCCGGGGCTTGACCTGACCGGTACTATATTCTGTCTATCTCTCTTCTTACCCTACGAGATGCACCACTAATAGCGTCACAGGAGGCAGGGTGAGGCGAAGGCCTCTTACGCGATTTGGTCCTTGTGCTCTCCCGAGTATTCTTTGCCGACGAGAGATTCAAGGATGGAGAGCTACCCGAGGAAAGTTCATCGTCCACTGGGGTATCGATGTCATCATGAACGACGGGCCCCTTCCCTTTATCACAGGCGATTAGCTGTGCATCGTAACTGCTATCTCGCGTGTCTATTCCAAGATTGCAACTTTTTTCGATTTAGGAGCGCAATTGGTCATTCTTGTGTTGTAAGTGCTTGGCCTGACCTTGCAACTCCTTCGTCTGTCTTACTTGTTCCTCTTGCTTTCTCTCCATGTCCTGACGCCAGTGGATGAATTGATCATTTGGTGATTGGTTCATCGGAATGCTCGTCATCATGACTGCCTCTAGTGAATTAGACATTGAATGGGGGATCGACAAAGCTCTAGGTGATGAAGGGCTGCTTGACAGCCATTAAAGGCAAGCTCTTGCAACCTATAAACAAGACTCTCCGTCCGATTCCCATAGACGGCTCAAATTGTTGTTACCTTGATTGTCTAAACTCTAGGGCATCAGTGACACGATGTAAACCTGCAAGAAAGGTGATTCGGCGATGGTGGGCCGACCGCATTTCCGATGATTAAATCAGCAAAAATATAGAGAGGGAGAAGAAGGAAGTTCGCACAGTTGGAATTGCATACCTCCGCATCATGGGAATCCTCTTGATTTATAGAAAGTGGTTCACAAATTCCCCCACCCCCCCTCTTTCTTCGGAAAGAATCTCATTTTTCTTATAAACAAAATCTCTATTTCCTTATCAAATACTAATTATTCCTTATTAAGGATTAATCTTTTGAGACGTAAGATTTGGAAACTAGGAAATTCTTAGATAAATACCTTTTGCGTATTTCCCGCCTTTATCAATTCATTCATATCGAACTTGCCATAAGTAGGATGACGCCCGACTGGGAGACTTGGAACTCTAGATGGGTTGCCTTAAGGCTGGCCTCTAGGAGACACCCTGACTTTCACATATGGGCTTTTGGATTCTCCCGTTTAGTAGTGCCCCTTGATTTTAATATGGTAAATGGGCTTGAATCGCTTTACATCACGGTCTAGATGGGCTTTGAGCCAAACGGGCCCTGAGCCAATAGATTAGTGGGTTTAAAATTCATGGTACTCACAATATCACTGTCACAAGGACATGCAATGTGATAATCACGTCTTAAATAAATAAAATTTTGATAAATATCGATATTGTTATTATTTTTGTTGACATAAACATATTGTAATATCTTAAACGAGATCGGTCATCAAACAAGGTAACAAGAAAGCTGGCGTTATTGACACTCATATACAAGGACCTGCCAAAGAACCCAACACTCGAGCTATACTATGAGCAACTGAGTTCATGGACCTCTTTACAAAGGAGAAGCAAACATGTCTCATATAATTTGCAAGGACAACAAACTTCAATGAGCATTCCAAAACGAGATGTAACATTATAATCGGAAGTTAAAGGCACGAAACACCACTTCATAATCAATTTCCACAATGACGTTGGATTTATGATCTTGTTTAACCCAAGAGAGCGCTTCACACACTCGATTATTGTTGCTGAGTGTATGACTTTAAGGGGGTGTTTGGCATGAAGGAATAGATAGTGTGAAATGGAATCTCATTTCATTTATCCCTCATTCTTGTGTTTGGATAAGTTTTACAATAATAGGAATATCATCAAAAGTGATGTCGGTGGAAATAAATTCCTACTTCTAAGTAGAATTTTGATTCGTCATACCTAGGTGGTATTTTGTTTCGATCTTCTTAAGAGATAATGTAAAATAACTTAAATTTATTATTTTACTTTCAGATTTTACTTGAAATCATGTGATAATGTATTATTGCCAGTTTGTTTATTTTCCATTTCAATTCCTAGTATTACCAAACAATAGAATAAAAATAAACCATCACTTTCATGTAAGATTCATAAACTAATCCAAATGCCATGAATGAAATCAAATTATCAATTTCATTCTATGAGAAATAAGAATGAAAATGGATTGTTTATTCCCATTCCACATTCGAATGTACCAAACACCCCCTAATGGTGTGTTTGGATTATGGAAATTGAGAGGTGGAATGAGAATGCCATTACCCCTTTAGTTAATTCTCATGTTTGGATGAAATCTAAGCAATAAATAATTGAATGAAAACTAATTCAAAGGGGAATCAAATTATAATTCTAAGTAGGATTTTAATTCCTTATATATAGGTGGTATTGTGATTCACCATTCTCGTTTTATTTGACAACTATTCACTTTTTCTTTAAAAAACATAAAAACTTAAAATTACTATTTTACCTATAACTTTTTTGTTCATAAGGCCCCACAATTCCAATTAGCAATTTAAAGCATTTTATGAAAGCTATGAGATTGAAAATCCACAAAATTGTCTGGAATGTGTTTTGATTTTTTTTATTTATTTACATTTTTTATGAGAAAGTATGCAAACATTTTATTTTATCATTAAATTTATGATGGTAAAATCAAAATTTTAACATAAAAACTAATCTGCAAAGTCTAAAAGATACATTTTTATAGCTTGTTACATAAAAACTAAGAAGATGCTTAATAACGGTTCTAAAAACCGAAAATCTTTGAAATTCTTATATATTAAAAATAGTTTTAAATTTATAATATTTTATTTGTAATCATGTGACTATAATTATTTTTTAAAATGAAACATGAAGAATAATTAAAATATTTTATCAATAAATGATATTTTTTTAAAGCTCTAAGTTTTAGGTATTATTGTCAATTTATTTATTTTTAATTACAATTCCTAGTATTATCAGACAGTGGAATGAAAATAAATAATAATTATCATATAAGATTCCTAATATAATCCAAATTATTGATTTCATTCATTGAGAAATAAGAATGGAAATAGATACTTCATTCCCATTCTTAATTCAAATGTCTCAAAGCAATGCAAGATATTGTATTTAATAGTAAAGAATAAGGGTTTTTCGGACATAAAGATTGAATGTGACTAAAAATAATTATTGATTGCTACAATAAGATATTAATATATGATTTATGTTTTGTTATTAATGGATGATATTTGAAAATTATCTTGAATCTAAATGTTTAATTTTATTGACATGACTATATAAACTGAAATAGAGGCTTGACGATTGTCTATTTAAATTTTTTTAGTATTTTAAATTCAAATGTTTGATGGTCAAATTTATCTAAAGATGTTACATATTTTAATTTTAAAAATTATTGTGGTTCTCTTTCCCATTTGGTTTGTAAGATTTTTGTTTAATAGTATTTTTTTTTCATAGAAAAAAAGCATAAAAAATAATAATATAAACAAATTTATGTTGAGAATTAAATGAATGAAAAGATGTGTCCCTCATCGAACAGACACTTTGCTTGGTTCATACATTTTGAGCAGAGCATGTACGTTCGTGGAGACACTTACAAATTTATTTATCTCCAGGCTTTTCCATTTTTAAAAATAACAAAATTCTCCTCACCAGCTGCGTATCATTTCGTTTTTGTGCGATTGTTATGAGTTGGGTTCGTCGGGGTCCTCCGATCGGTACCACTTCGGAGGAACGAGATCCATTCTATCTTAGGAGACGATTGTCCATTATCCCACTCAGGGTACACAAATTGGGGGGCAGGTCGTCTTAAGGACCACGACATTATCGTTAGGCTGGATATGCTTCCCAATCATTTTATTTCTGCCCAGCTGCGGTTTCAAACTTCGCTATGTTTTTTTTTTGTTTCTGATTTTAAACGAACAAGGGAAATACAATGTAAAACAATTACCTATTTTTTTGTTTTTATGTTAGTTCCATGACCCTCTCTGGAGTTTAAATTATTATTTTTTAAGGTGCAGGTTCTTTTAATTGGATTCAAATTTTTGGTAGATTGCTATCTTTCCGTACTTCAGTTTCTGAATTCAATTTTTTAAGGCTGCGGTTTCTTACGCGCCCAGTTCAATTTTTGCGAGGAATTTGCCAGTTACGTAAAACTATGATTTACATTTTCATTTTTGAAAATGGAAGGTTTTGAATCGTAAGACGTATTTCGGAAATTTGGCTCAAACACTTTTTCTGTCTGCAGTTTTCATTAAAATATCTGTCATAATTGTATTGAATATTTTTCGCGATTGCCTCATCTTTAGATTACGATTTAAGCACGATTTTATTCTTGATGACACAAATTTTCGTTTTAAATATTTGTTTAAATATTTTTTAAAATGCTACTTGATTTTTCGATTTATTAGTTTGAATTTAGTGCAATTCGTTTTAAGTTTATTCTGATTTTATTTGTTCGTTTCTGATGCAAATATTACCATCTGAGAAAGCAGAAAAAAATGGAACAAATTTGACTCGAACAATTTTGTTTATCTTTGCGGTAAATCTAATTTCTTTCTATCGAAATTTGACTCAAACAATTTTTGTTTGTAATCACGATAAGTCTAATTTATTTAAATGAAATTTATTTCAGACAATTTTTGTTTGTCTTGCCGGTAAGTCTAATTTCTTTCTCACAGGAAATAATTTCTTTTTGACGATTTGTGCTATGATAGAAGTCTAATTTATTTCTCACGAAATTTGACTCAAACATTTTTCTATCTGCGGTAGTGAATTTATTTGATAAAATTTGACTCAAACATTTTTTTACATGCTACTTGATTTACATTAAAATATTTGTTTACGTATTCAAATATTTTCATTTATATCTTTACAATTTTACATTCAAACTCTTTATTTGCATATTTATATTCAAATATTTATTTACATAAATGGCTTTGCCTTGACTCGGTGCTATTCGAATCCACGGAGAAAATCGAGAAAAGGTTAAATGGTACCGATTTCAAGAGATGGCAACAAAGATGTTGTTCTATCTCATGACCTTGAACTTTGTGAGATTCCTCCAATGAGGATGGTCTAAATTGGAAGTTGGAGACCAGGATAAAGAAAAGTTGAACTGCTATTGGATCACATGGAATCACTCGACTTCTGTGTCGCAGCTATGTCACTCAACGATGCAGGAAAATACTCTCTATAAACGTCTATAGTCCGTTGAAAAACGTCAAAGGTTATGGATAGTGCAGACGAGAAGTCTGAAAACCGAAGATGGGATTTGAAGAAATTCGATTTGTCGGTAAATTTATGGACTTCAAGATGGTTGACTCAAAGAGGCAGATCTTAAGTACAGTTTAGGCTTCAAGTGGTTGTGCATGATATTCATCTTGAAGGAATGACTCTAAGTAGGACATTTCAAAATTAGGCTGCGTTCATTGAAAAGCGCCGCAAATCACGGAAGGGATTTCAAAAATTATCCTGAACAAAGAAAGGGGCTATCACTTGAAGACTTGATTGTTCGGTTGAGGGATTGAGGAACTGATAGGTTATGCGAAAGAAAGTTGGGAAGAATCCTAGAACTTTCAAGGGCCCGATGTTATTTGAAGGATGCAAACCCGACAAGAAGGAAAATGTCTAACAAGTCTCGAGAGAGGATTCACGAGGCTGAAGAGTTCATTGGCAAGTGCTTCAAGCGTGGCAGAATACGGACATCGGGCGAATGAGACAAGAAAGGCGAAAGCGCGTACTTGATATGGTGGAAAAGATCTCTAATGGTGTTGATAATATCAATCATTTGCTATGATATCAGAAATTGTAATATGGCGGGGAAGCCACGAATAGTGGTGGATTGATCGCGGGCGACTCGTCACATGCGTACCAAGCGGATCGATGTTTCGTCTACAATCGTGGGGGAGTGATGAAAACTTGCCATGGGTAATTCATCAGCCTCTAAGGTTAGGAAGGTGTCGAAAGATTGCTCTAAGATGACATACGGAAGCGTGGCGCTAATTAATGTGCATGTGTGCGGATGTTCGCAAGTTAGTGTCGTACTCTACCATGCCAAGAATGGTTTGAGTTGGTTTTGTATCAGCCAGTTTGTACTCTCAAAATGAGATGTATGTAGGAAAGGGTGTCACGGTGATGGTTTGTTCAAGCTAAATGTAATGATTGTTGTAACCAAGGATGATTTGAATAAAGTTGCTTATTCTTATGTGCTTGAATATTCTAACATTTGGCATGCTAGACTAGGACACGTTAACTATAAGTCAATAAAGAAATTAATGAATATGGGATTGTTGCCAAAGTTTGACATCCAGTGAGAAATGCAGTGTGTGTTGAATCTAAATTTTAAGCCCACCGCTTCCACTCTGTAGATAATAGACTTTGGAACCTTTAGATTTAATACACCTCATTATATATGTGATATAAAAATCCAATCTTAGTTAAGAGGTGGTAATAAGTATTTTATTACTTTTATAGATATTGCTCAGCGGTATTGTTATATTTACTGCTTAGTAGCAAAGATGAAATTTGTAGATACTTTTAAAACTTATAAGGCGAAGTTGAAACTGGAGTTGAACAAGAAAATTAAAATCATAAGAATTGTGAGGTGAATGAATTTCCATTTGAGGAAATTTGTCTAGGAGTTGGTATCGTCCACCAAATGACTGCTCCTTATACACCACAATCCAATGGAGTGGCGGAAAGGAAAAACCGGTCTTTAAAGGAAACAATGAATGCATTGTTGAATAGTTATGGTTTACCACATAATTTGTGGGGGGAAGCTGTTTTGACGGCAAATTTTATTTTAAATAGAGTACCCCACAGAAACACACAACAAACTCCCATGAAATGGAAAGGCATAATGCCCACCTTTGAATTATCTCAAAGTGTGGGGGTGTTTGGCTAGGATTGCCTAAGCCTAAAGGTTGTAGGCGGGACAGACTATTGACATGTTTTCCTTCGGATATGCTCGAATAGCAATGCATATCGTTTTCTTGTTAAAAGTCGAGATCCCGAGCCTTACAGCATCAATACGATCGTTGAATCAAGGATTAACCGTTCTTTGAAAATATATTTCCGTATAACATAGTATGAGTCTATTGATAATAATAAGAGGTCTGGATCTTTTTATATCTGAGTGATCCAATGGAGGATGAACTAGGCGTAGTAAAGACAAGGACTTCCACAGCATCTTTTGGACCCGTTTCTTAGCATACATTGGAGAATGAACCTCGGACATTCAAAGAAGTTGTGACTTCGCTAGAAGCCCCGTTCTGGAAAGAAGCTATCAATAGTGAAGTTGAATCCATCTTGTCAAATCAAACATGGAAATTGGTTGACCTTCCTCCTGGTAATAAACCACTACAATGTAAGTGGATTTTCAAGAGGAAAATGAAAGCGGGATGGTGCTATTGATAATCTGAGGCTAGGATTGTAGTAAATGATCTAAAAGCAATGAAGGTCTTGATTATTTTGATACTTATTCACATTGCTAATTACATCTATAAGGATGTTAATTATTTACTTAGCAATGATGTATAAGCTTGAAATCCATCAAATGGATGTAACGACCTTCTTAAGCGGAGATTTGGAAGAAGAAATATGTTGGAACAACCCAGAAGGAGTTCGTTTAATTTCGAGGACAAGAAGCGAGAAAAGTATATGAAACCTCGAAAGTCACTCTATGGATTGAAACAAGCACAAAATAATGGCATGCTAAGTCGACAAAGTCATGTTGTTGTGGTTTCAAGATTAATGAGTCACGATAAATGTGTATATGTTAAGCAAACTCATAATTGCTTTGCCATTTTATGTCTAACTATGTGAAGCGACGCAGCATGCTTATAACCGAGCGAGTGATGGTGAGGTATTAGAAAATCAAATGCTTGCAAGTAAATTTGAAATGAAAGATTTGGGGAGTCGATGTTATTTAAGGAGTTAAAATCCATAAGACTTTGGAGGATTATCTATCACAATCCCATTATATTGGCTTGATTCTTGGAAAATGCAGAATCTAGATATTTATACCGATAAGAACTCAGATCGATGTTGTTACATGCCAGAATGCTGGTGAAAACAAAGCTCGAAATGAGTATGCTAGTATACTAGGCGGTTTAATGTATGTCATGAAGCTGTACTAGGCGGACATAGCTTGTGCGGTTAGCAGCAAGCTAAGTCGATTACAGTTAGTCCAAAAATGAAAATCATTGGAAAGCTATGGCGTTTATTAGGCTACTTAAAGCATACTCAGGAATTGTCTTTGCATTACACGAATGTCAGTGATCTGAAGGATCTTTGTGATGCAAATTGGATAGCAGTACTAAAGACACAAAATCAGCAGTGATTATGGTATTACACGCTTGGTGAGAGGCGGCGATCTTGAAGTCATCCAAACAAACTTGTATTGAATCCACTATGGAATCATAATTTATTACTTTTGATAAATGGTGAAGAAGCCAGAAGTGGCTTTGAAATTTCTTAGATATTCTAATTGCTTTGAAAGCAGTGCCGTTGTATGTATATACATTGTGATAGTCAGCGTGATAGGAAGGCGAGGAATGTCATGTATAATGGTAAAGTCTCGACACATACGTCGAAGACATGACATAAATAAGACAACTTCTTTTGAGTGGAATTATCACCATTGACTATGTGAAGTCAAAATATTATTGCCGGATCCATTGACAAAGGCCACAACTAGAGATGATTGCAAAAACATCAAGGGAATGGGTTTAAGGCCTCTAAACAAGTCATTATAAAGGCGCCTTACCTGATGAATTTTGGAGATCCGGGATCTGGGTTCAGAAAGGGACAACTAAGTTATGAAGACAATGTATGAAATCTTGTCTAATTTGTTTTACATTCCAGGATAAAGGCATTAATATGTGAGGTTAAACAAGCTTTTGTGATTATGAAGCCCATGTTCACTTAAATCGCGCATGTGAGTGTAATGATGAGGCCGTATGTGAGAATTGCAAGGCCCGAATTACCAAAAACACTCCGCGAGACGATGGTGTTCATGGCCAAAAAGCGAGCCTTGACGGTGAGGCGACGAATTTTGTTGAAATAGTTGTGTGATTTCTATTGTCTAGGCTTTACGAAGGTTGGCCAGTTCAAAGACATCAGAATCTCTGCAGTTGTGAGGAAGTAAGTAAATGGAAGCTTCACTAAAGGAAAGTTCAAAGTCTCGGACTCACCATCGCGATCTGACGTTTTCTCATGGAATGTCGCACTTTGCATCACCGTGTCTGGCGAGTATTGATACTCCGAACTTTTCATTCATGTGAAGTTGTTACAGGAATTAAATGAATGAAAAGATGTGTCCTCGTGAATGAAGCCTTTCTTGGTTCGCGTTTTGAGCAGAAGCGTATACGTTCGTGAAGTATGCTTCTGACATTGTCTCCAGGTTTTCCCATTTTTAAAAATAACAAAAATTCTCTCACACTCATGTCGTTTCATTTTTGTGCGATTGCAAGTTGGTTCGTCGGGGTCCTCCGATCCATACCGCCGGAGCGAGATCCGTTCTATCTGGAGACGATTGTGGTTATCGCCGGTACAAATTGAGGGCCAAGTGTCTTAGAGCCTTTGATATCGTTAATTTCGGATGCCCAATCGACTGTTGCTGCGAGTTTAGCAACATGTTTTTTGTTTTTTGATTTTAAACGAACACGGGAAATACAATTTAAACCCCGCCATCCAAAAGAAAGGAGGGGTGAGTTTTGGCTGCGTGTTGTTTACTTTTCGTATGGACTTTCCCACTTTAATAAAGTGGTTTCTTCCACCGATCAAAGTTTTCATTTTATTTTCTTATATTTTTGTCGTCGATTTGATGTGGTGTGTTGTTGTTCGTTGGTTTTTATGTGGACGATTTAAATGCCAACTCTACTTCGATCAGCTCGTCAATATACTTAAATCATATATTAAATCTTATGTATTATATGTATATTATGATTATATTTTGTGTAGACCTTGAATCGTTTATTTTGGCTATTAAATTAATTCCATGTTATCATCTAATGTTTTAAGTAGTTTTATTTATGTGTTCAGGTGTAAGGTGACGTTTGCTTGTTTTATTTAATACCGAATAAAACTTTAGTCTTTAGTTATGAATAGTCTTAATAAAATTAAGTATTTAGTTGTTTTTTTTTTAAATAACTTTTTAATTATTATCTAATTTTTGAGACAATAAAATTTTAAATAAAAAATATATGATTTTATTTAATTAGCATAGAATTGATTATAAAAGTTTTAATTGGATCATAAAGCATATGATTTTCTTAAATTTTAATATTTATTTTTTCTTAATAGAAAAGAAACTTAAAAAAACATTAAGAAATAGTCAAAAACCAAATATTATGATTTTTTTTATTCAGTGAAAGATTAAGGTGGCGTTTGTTTTGAAACATCTTGAAGTGAATAAACTGACGTTAAGTACATTTGTTTTTAAATTTTCATGACTTATTCACCGAAAATTTTTTTAAAAGTTAGAATAGAAAAAGTGAAAATATTTGGCTTTTCTATTCGAGAAAAAGTGGTTTTCCGCATAAAAAAGAAAAACTGATCCATTGCTGTAAAAGAATACGCTAGCAAGATACACTGCAGGGATGAATGACGGGAGGGTTTGGGACGAGAGCGTCCATCAGGCCAAACTCGTTATTTTTCGGTCTCAAACTTGTGCCGATTTAAAGAAGAATTAAACGGGACGGGCGAGATGAATTCCCAAATTCACCCCGTTTACATTTTTGTTTTTATTTTTAATTTTAATTTTTTTATATTTGCTTTTTATTTTTATTATATTAAAATTATGTTTTCACTTTAAAAATAAAAATATTATGAATTACATATAGTATTTATTAAAAAACATTATAATAATTATTATTATTTATATTAAAGTATAAAAATAAAATATTAAAGAACATTTTAAATATAATCGAAAATAGAACATTATTATTATTTTATATATGGTTAAATATTCTTAATTCGGGTTGCGTTTATCACGAACAATGTTATTCTTTTCAGTTCATTTATTTTAATTAACTTAACGCCAGTTCTATTCGAGATTTTCGTAAAAATTTTGTCTCAGAGTAAATGATATCAGCTCGAGGAAAATCGAAAAAATTTGAACGTCTTGAGGTCATTGAAACTTTTAGGTCATTTAGATTTAGAGGCAGATTTAGCGTGATCCGTTTCGTCGTCAAGAGATCTGAAGAATTTTATAAAACTTCGCGAGCATATGTGATTTATTATTTTTATTAACATTTCTTAATTTTGAAAATTTAATTTTTAGGTTTTACAATGTAATCTTTAGGCCGGTATGTCGATTTGAAAAAATAAGCCAGCTTCGTTAAAGCACAGATTTAAATTAAATTAAACATGTAAGCGTGGCCCAGACGGGGACGAGGAGCAGAAAATAGTCAAATGTTGTAAATGCATTTGGCTCGCAATGTTAAAAAGCAAGCAAACATCTTATCTTTATTAAATCTTCGTCGATGAAATGAAGTTTTATTCGGCGTTAAGTAAAAAAACAAGCCAACAAACATTTAACAAACAGGCCGAACGTGAAAACCGACATTGCGCATTAAAAGTAAAAAAACAAACGATATCAAAAGGTATTACCGTATTGAATGGAATTTCCGTTTGCACGGTCAAAAAACACCCGGCATCCAAACACTGATTTTAGCGGAGGGGTTACGTTAATCACTGCATCCAAACACCCTTGAAATTCTTCTGAAACCCGGATCTGACCTGGCGTTTAGGCGACACCCGGGTCAACGTCCGCCTCTCACCGTACCCAAACACACCGATTAGGTTTCTCCTCCCATCGTTCATCTGACGAACTTCGAAGGCCGACGCCATAGCCATCTTGCCATCCCCTTTCTTCATTCTTCCCCAACCTAGATACAGTACTGATTTCAATGGCGTCAAAGTTCGGCATGGCCGGAGGCATACCGGAGCGGCGAGTTCGACCGATTTGGGACGCCATCGATTCTCGCCAGTTCAAGAATGCTCTCAAGCTGTCTGCCTCGTTGCTTACCAAGTTCCGCAACTCTCCCTATGCTCTTGTAAGTATTTTCTATCTTTTCACGTCTTTGTTTATTTTTATTTTTATCATATCTAAGAATGGTCCATTTTTTACGATTGCATGTAGATAGCTGTCTGAAAATCGAAGCATTTGATTGCAGGCTTTGAACCGGCAGTTATTATGCGCCTTTTATTTATGTCTGCAAATTGATTGCATGGAGTTTCTACTGGCTCAGCCAATTGATAGTGTGTCCAAGTTCTGGAAGGATTCCTTGCCCTCGTTTACGTTCTATAAAGTTATTGCTTTCGGAGGAGTATTATTATTTATTTTTCCCTTAATTGTTGGTAGGCACTCAAGGCCCTCATTCTGGAAAGAATGGGAAAATCTGCTGAAGCGCTATCTACTCTGTTTGCTTGAAAGCGCCAAGAGTTACCATTCCTGTGATTCGGTTTGATGGATGAACTGACGCTCAACACAATACAGATTGTTTTTCCAACAGCGATGCACTGTCAGTGCATATTCATTTTTGGATTTTTTTAAATTTTATTTTGGATTTTCAGACATTTAACATTTATTTTACATTTTCTGGTGGTTGGCTACCCATTTGTTATGAGCATGCTTGTGGAAAATTTCCAAACAATTTGGAAGTCATGATGGGGCTTTTCAACTGTTATGTTCGTGAGTACTCATTCGTCAAGCAGCAGCAGGTTAGAATTTTCTGATAATCACTCTTTGTTTCTTAAACTGATAATCACTCTTTGTTTCTCAAACTGATAGTCACTCTTTGTTTCTCAAATTTGGTGGTATTTTATGATTCTCGGATAATGTCTGGGGATTTTTTTCATTTCCATTTCATTTTATGGCAGACAGCTATTAAAATGTACAAGATTGTTGGTGAAGAAAGATTTTTGCTTTGGGCAGTTTGCAGTATCCAGCTACAGGTTCTTTCTATTAACCCTTTGATATCCTAGTCTTTGCAACTTCATATCAGTGTTAATTCTTCAACTCCCTCGTTTTTTTTTTTGATTGGATCGAAGCTCTCCGATCTGTCATTTTTCTTTATGCCACTGGGAGAGTGTTGAAACTTTCTAACTCTATGCCTGTTACTATCTTTCCCTAGCACCAGCTTCGGAGACAATTTTTCTCTGGCACTGATTTTGAGACTTCATGGTTTGGGTAAAAGAGACTGAGTTTGGAGGGAACAGAGTTTCCACAAAAGTTTGCTTATCCTCCTGAATCACTTGTAACAACCCTGTTTCTTTCTTCTATTTGATGCCTACAATTGATTATTTTACTCAAGACTGTCTTTCAAGAACATCTTGTTTTTGTTGATCTTGAGTTTCTGTTAGGTGTTCTGTGGAAATGGAGGAGAGAAGCTGTTACTCTTGGCAGAAGGTCTACTGAAGAAGCACATCGCCTCTCATAGTTTGCATGAGCCAGAAGGTGCATCTCATTTTCTCTTCCCTTTCTAGCATGCGCACTAGGACAAAGTCTCTAAAATCGTTTACATCTGATTTATTTATTGAATTCTTGGGACCTTTTGCAGCCCTTATTGTCTATATTTCCGTATTGGAACAACCAAGCTAGTATGGGGATGCATTAGAAGTATTTCTGGGAAATTAGGATCACTTCTAGCAATTGAAGTTGATGAGCTCGATGCCACGAGTACTTTCTGAAGCTTTTCCTTGTTCTTGGTTTTGTATAATGTTATTACAGAAACTACTTAAAAAAAATTAATGTTGTTACAGAAACTAAAATATTTGTTTCTCTTTTTGCTTTGGTTGGAGACTAAGTTGTCTATAGAGAATGGCCCTTTGACCTTAGTTGGGTTTATTGATTGGGTGGGATGTAAGTGGTTGAGGTGCAACTTTGTATAGAGGTTTTTTTTTTTTGTTTTTTTGCATGTTGAGGGGGTGAGTTTCTTCTTGCTTGTATTCGCATATGGGCGCAATTTTAACACCCTTTTCTATTACACTTCTCTTTATAAAAAAAGAAAAAAAAAGTTATCATAGGACACTATTGTTACTGTTCTTGTGCAAAGTAGTCTTGAGTTTTCTGTTCTCTCCCCCAACACCCTCTTTCAGTACAGTTGACAAGATACACATAATCTGTTTACAAGTTAGCTAGATTAATTTTCTATATGCTCCTATATAAATGAGGGTGGAGTTTTCCATGATGGAGATCAGAATTATTGAAAGCAAAACTTTGAATTGCATGGCAGCTAAAATTATGGCCATTGATTATTTCATCTAATTTTTTCACAGTTTCAATAATAGAAATAAAGTAATGCGGTTTAATATTTTCTTGTTTAAGTGATTGACTGAAAGCTGTGTCGTTTTTGTGAAATCTACTTCCACTTGTATAAACAGAACCTAAGTAAATGCTTCTTTTTTCTTTCATATTTCCACCTATTCAATTTTCCTTCTTACCCCTTTCATTTTGTGGTTTTCCACATTGCCACTCATAAAACAATTCCCTTTGCTTGGGAAAATATTGAGTTTTTTCAAGGTTCAAAATCTCAAATTATCCATATGTTGTTGGGTTTCCAATGATATTACTGAAACCCATTTTGTGTACTTGTTTGCTTGTCTTATCAACTTGTACTCTTTGACTTTAAGTTGACAGGGGAGGCTTCTTGCTCGGGCAGGTGACTATGTGACTGCTGCTGATGTATATCAGAAAGTCTTAGAATCATGGTATGCTTGTGGAAGCCTACGTTATTTTGTGCGATAATTTGTAAATTTATGAATCTGGCAATTATTGGTGGTCTTGTGAATATTAGATCAAAACATTGTAGTGGTTTATTTTAATGTAATTATTTAAGTGTTACAGAAGAAATCTAATTTACTTAAAAAACATCGTGTATCTTGATGAACCAATTTTCTCTATATTATTCTTTTGTATCTTCTATCAGATCTGTTAGGTTTCATTAATTTTGTAGATCAGGTGGTATTGAGCCAAGGGAAGGAGTAGGGCTTTTTAGAGGTAAATTTTCATTCCATTGGGACTGAAAACTGGAACCTCCCTAACCCTTTATCACCAGAGCCAAGTTGTTTTCTCTCTCCGTCTCTCCCACAAAGCCTTTTGGCACCCCTTTTAAACGTCCTGTGTGCCTATGTTGCACATTTTTAGCTTGGAACTTTTTAAATAGATTTGGGATACCACCACGCAATGATGTTTGGCAACTGGGTTTTTGGGATTCATGTTCCGTCTGGTATGACTGTATGTTTTTTGTGTTGACCATCCACCTACCATGATTTCCTTCTTTTTTTGTTGAGCTTGAGATATGGATCTCAACATTGCCTGAATGATCGAGACTAATGGTGTCAACTTGAGGTTAGGAAACTATCACCTCATGGCAAAGGAAATCTTTTAATACTATGAATCTGGAAGGCATAATATTTGTCCATAGAATAGGATTCTAATATGGTGGCCGTAAATTATTTCATTTTGTTCTTTCCCTCTGTATTGTTCAAAATCCTGAATTAGATTAACTAAGATGATCTAGCTGCCACTTTAAGTCAATATTCGGGATGTGCAAATTGTAAGCAAAGTTGCGCCTAATTACAAGCTGACATTTTGATGCTTTCAATCACATGCCAGGGCCTAGGTGTCAGATAAAGGTCCCAAAGTTCTTGGTTGGCAGGAATTGTTTTTTGGTATTCAGGCTTAGATCTCTCTCTTTCTCTCTCTCTTTAATTTTTGTAGTTGTTATCACCATTTCATCTCAAATAGAAATCAAATTTGGTTCTTTATCAAACCTAATCACTTTCAGTAGCCAGATCCAAGGGATTACCTGCTAATGCTACTATCCATTAATTTCCATTAATTGTTCCTTTGCTCTGGTGAGGTTCTAGTTTTGTTGTTTTACTATCCACCTTCGAAGCTCTGACCTAACAAAAAAAAAAAAAAATACTATCGACCAAGCATCAGCGAGTTCTAATTTTTTGTATTTTACTTTATCGTTGTATCTGTTTGTTTCTGTAATTCCTTACATAATATTTTCTTTGCTGCATTCATCGATTGCACCTATCACCATGGTGTCTTGTAAATTGGAAAATCATAGTAATACATGCTCAGATTTTTGTTCTGACAATTTGTTGGTTGCATTGGTTCGGGTTTGATCAGCACTCTTGCTTACTTCTTTCTGTTTTTTTTCATATGACTTCTCTTCACACCCAACATTTGTGTATTTCATCTGGCAGCCCTGATGATTGGAGTCTTTCACCATTATTTGGACTGTTTACTGGAGGATGGCAGCTGCTGGTCACAATGAGTCTCTTAATGATTCAGTTCATCCCAAAAAATGAGCAGTGCTCTTCCCACTTGAGCAGATGAAGTGGTGCATGTTTATGATTTTTGCCATCTTGACTATTATTTTTGATTTTGCTTTTAGATTATTGCATATTTCTAGCAACATTTTACTTGAATCTATGTACAGGCTTTGATTGTCACGATTGGAGTATACAGTTTTATTTCGTTTATAAATGCATCAATAACTGCGCACAAGTTACAAGAAGCTATAGTAATGATTTTATAAGATATTCCTTACTTAGCAAACGAAATCGAGAGGAGAGAGGAAGCATGCGGGGAAGGGATGATGACAAGTTAATACGGCTCTGATGCAATATTTTTTGAGAGTACATCTCAACCTTAATATTAATATATTTGTTTGACAAGCATCTCAACCTTAACATAAGTTCAATTGTTGTTTAACATATTGTTTACCTTATTTTATTACCTTAGAATTTTGAATTATGTCATATCATTGATTTCTTTTCTTTTTCTGAAGTAGTGTGATCAGGCTTAACAGCTCAGTTATCTGGTGTGTTTTGTGGTCTGTTCTTAGGATTTCTGTTAGTCTAAAGTGTTGCTCCAATGCATGTTTCTGCTACTTTCTGGTTGACTGGTTGTGACTTCACTAGTAAAATGTTTATGTTCCTGAAGCATTTGCTATTAATTTCTCCTTTTGCTCTTCCTTTACTGCTGCTACATTCATCAACTTAATAGATCCTGCACAAATTATTAACTATTATGTTCATACGTATATGCTGTAAAGTTTGGCCCTTTGACTCTTTGGTGGGCAACTGGATCATGTTATTTTCTTTCTTTTTTGTTATTAGTCCAATATGCATAATAATGCAAGATATGGAACACATCCATTAATGGAGCTTTTGTTTGGAAAAACAGGTTTGGTCACTTGGCCTGCTTTGCTTCTGACATTGAGGGGTTTCTCCAAGTCTTACCACTTGTTAAGAAGGAAATTTTTTTGGAGAAGTTGATAAAAAATTGTGATTCCCTGTCAGCTGTCCCAACAAAGTTTCTTGGGCAATCAATTAGTATTTTCAAAATTGAAGAATTAATCGGCAGCATGTTCAAAATCCCTGTGGTTGGTGAGGCTCTTGTCCTTTTTGTCTGATTTGTTTCTGTACATTCTTTCTAAGATAATTTTCGAGGAAATGCCTATCACTTAACTGGTTTTGTCATTAGATTGTTCGATTTTCGTGCTACATGAATCTTTACAGTAGAAGTCAGGCTGTAATTATTTATGACGTAAAACTTCTTATTTTTGCATCTTTAAATAATGGCTAATGGAATCTAAGCTTTGCCAGATCTTCTGTTTAAATATATTCTAATTGCTCCCATCATATATGTGCCAAATATCAAGATGTTTAGAGATTATGAGTTGCACCATCCATGGTCTTGTAAATTCAGGCTTTTACTTTATTTTATTTTTTGAAAATAAAGTTGAGTTTTTTGGTTGATCACCTACCAATACCTGATCATAGTATGACGTGCATGGTGATGTGTCTAGTTGAGCTATTGAGTTGGTAAAACATGGGTTTTTCTCGTAGTTATCGGAAAATGTAATAATAAGGACTCCCCTTGGGTTGCTTGTTCAACGTCTCTTTTCTAATATTCTTTTACTTTTACTTATCAAAAAAAATAATAAGGGCTCCTCAACTGGCTCTATCAACAGAGCTGTGGAAGGAAACTTTTTGATTGGTTGCAAGATTGGGGGAAGAGGAGCTGGTTCTATCACATCTCTTCTATGCTAAAGATACGACGATACCTTGTTATTCTGCAATGCTAACCTTGATCAACTGGCTCACCTTGGTTGGATCTTGATGTGGTTTGAAGCAATTTCAGAGTTGAGAATTTATTTGTGTATGAGTATGAAAATCCTAGTTGATGGTATAGAAAATGTGGAGGTGTTGGCTTCTGAGTTAGGCTGTAAAGTTGGATTGGATCCCTTCCCTCCTTGTATTTGGGTCTTCCTCTAGGGGCTCCTCACAATTTAGTAGGGGTTTGGGATTCCATTGATGAAAGGTTTAGGAGGAGATTGGCTCTTGGAAGAGGCAATACATTTCTATAGGTGGGAGGATCACCCTCATTCGGAGCACCCTTTCCAGCCTTCTAATTTATTTTATGTCCCTTCTTTGGTTGCCAATGGTGGTGATTATGAGACTAGAAAGGATCCAAAGGGATTTTCTTTGGGGTGGGGGTAATCTAGATAAAAAACCTCATCCAGTCAAGTGGTCTACTGTGTGCACATATAAGAAGAAAGGGGGTTTGAGTGTTAGGAGTCTGTCCAAGCTCAATAAGGCCACTGTATGCAAATGGGGTGGCGTTTTCCAATGAGGAGAGTATCCTTTGGACAAATGTCATTAGAAGGAAGTTTGGAGTGTCTTCATGGGGCTGGTGTTCAGGTGAGATAAGAGGAGGTTATGGGACTGGCTTGTGGAAAGAAATCAAAAAAGAATAGGAGATCCTTTTACCTAATGCTATGTTTTTGGTTGGGGATGGCAGTAGGGTAAGGTTTTGGAAGGACTTATGGTGTGGGGATGAGGCCTTGTGCCTCTCTTTTCCTTCCCTGTTTGATTTGGCTGCCCAAAAACAGGCTTTGGTGGCGGATATTTGGGATAGCACAATGGAGGGAGGAGGTTGGCTCCCTTGCTTTACAAGATCTTTCAATGAATGGGAGATGGAAGAGGTGGAGAGAGTTTTGCACACTCTCCAATCTAAGAAAGTTATTCCCAGTCTTGAGGACAAGCTGCTTCTGAAAGAGTCTAAAGCTAGTGGTTTTTTCGGTAAAATAGACTGCTGGATCAGTCCCCTTCAGATTCCTTGCCGGTTGATTTGGAATTCATATGTTCCTACTAAGGCTTTTTTGCTTGGGAAGCCTCTTAGGGTAAGGTGTTAACGTTGGATTAGCTCAAGTGAAGGGGAAGAGCCTTAGGCAACAGGTGCTTCCTATGTGAGGAAGAGGAGACAGTGGAGCACCTCTTAGTGCACTGCCAGCAGGCAAGGATGATGTGGAAGCTTCTTTTGGCTATTGTTGGAGTTACCTGGGTGTTCCCCTTCTCCGTCTGCTAGACACTTCTTCCTTGGCATGGTGCCTGGGTGGGAAAGAAGTGTAAGAAAGTGAGGGAGGCAGCCCCACTTTGTCTTTTTTTGACGATTTGGGGCGAAAGGAATAGAGTGGCTTTTGATAATGAAGCCTTCTTTGCCCACAGGATGAAGACTACCTTTATCAGTAATTTATGGTCTTGCTTTGTTTTCCTTTTGGCTCCCTCTCAGTATACACACCAGTATACTTTCTGGCAGCCTGTGGTTGTATTTTTTTGTTTTTACTATATTCTGCTTGATTTACCCATAAAAAAGGTGTAATTTGACTAGGAGTTGATGTGAATTATTGTGAATTCAATAGGCCAGTTCTGGGTGGTACATGATTTTCATATTTTCATGATTGTCCTTTTTTCTTTTTTGAATCCCATATTTGTTTTTATTGGAACACGATTCTTTCGTCGTAATTATGTTTAAAATTTTATTCTTGACCAAAATCTAGATGGTATTTTTGTCATTGGATGATATATCTAATATTGATTTCAATTGTACTTTCCAGAACTTGAGGGTTCTGCTATAAGAATGGGACAAATGTATTGCAAAAACCTTCCACTTTCAAAGGACTTAGATCAACAAGAAAGCATGCATGGTGAAGAGCTTCTATCTATGGCATGCAATGTGTTGGTTCAGGTATCTCATCCTTATGTATAAAGTTGTACTCAAAACATTTTACAAAATTCTCTATTTATTTATTTTTCGAGGCAATGGTTGAAAACCCTTTTGAGTATTGCAAGGGGGGTGAAACTTAATTATAGATGTCTGGTGAATTTTATGTGGAATATATCTGTGTCATATGTGATAATGCTGTTAAGATGAGATGACCCTTTTTCCCTACTTCTTTTCATCATTGCCCCTAATGCATTTAGTATGATGGTATTAAGAGGTAAGCATCATGGTTTATTGAAGGGATTTTTGATGGGTAGAGATAGAACTAGGGTATTTTGCCTTCAATTTGTATGTGATACAATATTTTTCTTTGGTCCTAGCTCAAAGAGTTGTGAAATTTGTAGTTTAATGGTTTTCTGATGCATTTTAGAACTCAAGATTAACCTATAAAAAATGCGTATTAAATGGTATAGTTCTGCAGATGTTCTTATTCATGATTTATTTTTCCTCTTGGAATGTCAAGTCTCTGAAGGACCTGAACTTACTTGGGTTTCCTTTTGTGCGAAGAAGGGATAGGAACCTTAGTTTGGGGACTTAGTGTGTTAGATTGAATTTCTTGTTGATGAGAGAGATTTTCAAGGGGAAGGGGGAACCTTGAGTTTATTTGTTCTTGGACATAGTACTATAATTTATTGTAGGTTAGACAAATGGAGCAAAGCCTTTTTGTCCTTGGGTGGTAGAATAGCCCTTGTATAATTCTATTCATCTCTTACCCATATTTATATCTTTTTTTGCTTTCAAGATCCTAAGAAAAGTGACTACTAGAGTTGAGAGATTGCAAATTTTTTTTTCTCTGATCTAGATTTGGAGTAGAGGCCACCTTGTAAGTTGGTAGCATGTGTGCAAATTGAAAAGAGATGGATGATTAGGGTAAATTGAAAAGATCCTAAGCTACCATAATGAATGATGTGTTATGCTTGGAGCATAATGAATCAACTGCTCATCTGTTTCCTCCTTTCCCTAACACATTTGGGCCTTAGAGCATGATTGATAATTGGTTAGGTGCCTCCTAGATGTATAACAAATATGCTTGTAATCTCCTTTATGTGCTTTGTGGTTGGCCAAAAGGAAAGGCTTTTGGTTAAGGACTATCCCATCCTTGATATTGTTTTTTTTTTTTATTGAAGAGAAAAGTAAATTTCTCTGAGGGCATGGGGATTTGTAATGCTATTGGAGATTTTATTTACATGTTTTCCTCCTTTTGAACCTTGATAAAAAATCCTTTTGTGAATAGTCCTTCAAATCTTCTATTGTAATATTGGAAGAATGTTTGCTCCAATAGGTTGGTATAGTTAAAATTTGATTAGTGTTCTCCTAGTAATTCTGGACAATCAAGTATAGAAGGCATGATCAAAGATCATTCCATTAAATCACTTAGGGTCACTCTAAGGCGAAGATATTGATGTGATTGAAGAGTTGCTTCCACGATCGCTGTGTCGTGAATTTAAATGTGGAGGGAAATTCTGCTGTTGTTATCTCTTATGTTTCTAAGGAGAAGGGAGGCTTTTGGAAGTTCAACAATTTGCTTTGCTAATTTTTAGATGTTGCTAATGAGGTAGGATGCTCCTTCTCTTATTCCCTGCTAAGTCAACCAAGTATAAAGTTGTTTATCAAGCAAGGAGCAAGTTAGTTTTTTTTTTAGTCAGCAGAACGAAGAAAGGAACAAAGTTGTTGTTCTTCTTTGCACAGTTTTATAAGGCGCTCCTAGGCTCAAGGCACAACTACTCCATGGCTCAGCGCCTCACTATCCAATTGCCTTGCAGACTTTAATTTCCTTTCTAAACAATTTTGTTCTTGAAATTTCTAATTATATGTTGAAATTTATATAATTTCTTTACTTTTTTTATTGAATGTTTCTTTTAAATGCCAAGACTGTTAAATTTTTTTTATTAGTCGATTGGATTTTGAATCCTTTTTTTTTAAAATTAATGTGTGCATTCCGAGGTCATTTGCTTCCTCGGTACACGCCTTGTTGTGCCTTAGCTAGCGCACTTTGAGCTTTGGAGAAGCTGGGCCTTGCGCCTTTTAAAAACTATGCTTCTTTGTTAGAGATGTGTATAAAGCTTTTACTGTACATTTCTCACTCTATTGATTTGCAAATGGTTTTTAATTTTTGTAGAGTGAAATAGCCATGTCTTCTTTCTAATAAAGCAATTGTACATCATGGAAGGATCGGCTGTCCTCCTTTTTATTAGAAATATGTTTGTTTTTAAACTTTAGGTTTTTTTCATATGGCGTTTATGCTTTGTCTTTTAGTCTTATGTTCATATGTGTAAGTATGCTTTGGCTGTAAGGATTGTTTTGGCGTACTAGAGAGCTGAAGCTTGCTAGAGCGATTATGATTGGGTAGGCTTAATCATCGAAGGTCAGAATAATGATTTATACTACTTTTAATTATGATTACCATTTTTCATTCTTTTAATTAAATTGATGTATGCTTTTTAACCATCAAAAAATTAAATTGATGTATGCTTTTAACCATGCTGTAACTGTGCTGTAAACATTGAAAACATAATCTTCCTGATTATAGAGTTTATAGAGAAGTTATGCTTACCAACTCATTATCTTCTTTATGTTTACAAGAACAATATCTTAAATCACAACTATTTGTGATATTAACATACATGAATCCGGCCCCCATTACCATCAATTTTGGAATCCAAACTAGTCATGGAATCAAATAAGTCATCTAGTCACAGTTAAAGATTGGTGGTTGAATTGTCATTTCATCATATATCATCAATAAATAATTTAAACATTGTTAACAATAAAAAATAATTATAAAAATTTCAATGTATATTAAATAGTTAACAAACTAATGTAATTCATTATTTTATCTTTAATATTACCATATTAAACCATGATTGTACACATACTTTGAAGAAAAATATGTTCATGCAAGGAGCACTTTGATCAAAGGAATAAACATAATTTTTTTTTTTTGATCTTTGAGTATGGTTCAATTTGTTTATAGCTACTAACCCTTATTCTATTGTAGATTTTATGGATTGGATAGGGTCTTGTTGAGAGGTGTCGTATTTTGTTGTTCCTCTTTGTTTGTTTTTTTTTTCCCGGTGTCATCTTATGCCCCTGCTGTATACTCTGTTTATGCTTTGGGGTTCTTTTTTGGTATTTCTCTTATTAATATATGTTTTCTTTGCCTATAAATACATGTATATGTGGATGTGCCTGGTTAGAATGTGGAACTAAAAATCTTAGCTAAAAATTGAAACTAAAAATCTTGTCAAAAACTCCAGTGTTTGAAATTTTTGTATGATATGATATAGTTTAACTCTTTAACAATAAGCTTTTACAGAATTAGTTATATATTACTCTATCCTCCGTACGTTTTATAGTTATGCACACACACACACACACACACACACACACACATATATATATATATATATATATATATATATATACTGCTCCATATATTATTTATTTCATTGAATAAGAAAAAGCTCACAATACATGATACAATAGAATACATGGTCAGAAAAAGACCATACACAATATGCTTTATCGGTTAATAACTATGAGTGCAACCCATATACACAGGAAGGAGGCAGGCTTTCTATTCTTGTTCTGGCATCCATCTCTTTCATATGTTATGTTACTAAATGCTTCAATAATGTGCTGCGCTGCCATCAAAATTGTTTTGTTTCCCTATTCTTTCACTTTCGGTGGAAATGATGGAGCCTATGTAATTTATCTTACTTTTCTGGGTCTTTCCACTGATGACATGGTTTATGAAACATATGCTGATAATTTGTTATCCATACTGAACATGGAAATTTGGCAGTGTGCTCTGCAGTGTTTATGGTAAAAATATGCTAAATGATATTTATCTCCGATCACTACTTTTCCTTTGGGAAGCTATATATCGATTTTTATACTGGAGAGATAATAGTTTTAAAGACAATAGATAACAATATCTAATCATGTTTGGCAGATATGTGTGGCAGTACAAGATCCTGTGGTGCACTTGTATTTGCGCGGGTGCCTCTCTATCGTATGAATGGTATTACCGTATTAGCTTTCAATTTGTACTGATAGTTATTGAAAACACATTATACTTTGCTGAACCCCTTTTTGATGATTTTTTTGCTTTGCTATTATTGTTTATCTTTCACGTTTTTCTATTTGGATGCTCTTAAATTAGCATCTTTTGCTCCTTACCTGTGTAAAATTTGCTTTCCTGCTATTTGCAGTGCCAAATCTTTGGAGGTGGCATATTTTTGTTGGAATCTCTTTACACCACGTTTTACCTCAGATGTTGGTGTCTTATCTTTGGGTAGATCTGAATGATGTCTTGAAAAGATTATCTCAAGTTCAAAGCGGATGACACTTGAAGAATCTGCAGATCTTACGTATCTGTTGCATATCACCATCGCATTCTCTCTAAAGTATATTTGCATGCTTCATTATGTTCGTACTACTTACTGCTTATTGTTTTTCCCATTTTCTTACAGTGAATAACATTTGCCTACTCAATTTTAACCAAATGGATATCATGTGCTTTTCATTTTTACAATAAAGTAACATTACTACTTATTTTCTTACAAAATCCTATAACATGTGCTACATGGTTCTAGGTTGCTGTTAAGTTTGTCCTTTTCTTAGGCTCTGAGGCAATGGGTGAAAATGGAATTTTAGGTCACCACAGTGTGATTATTTTTCTTTCGATCTCTTCATTTTGCCTAAATGTTTAGGAAACCCTTTTTAATGACAGCTGAAGCTCAAAGCAAAATGTGGGTTTGTTTTGGCTTCCATCTAACTACTATAACTTACAATGATGTCACTAATAATTAAAGCTGCGCCCTGTTTTTCATGCATGCTTATCACAACTTCTGCCTGGATCACTTGAGAAACCCTTCCAACTCCCTGGCCTTACAACTATAAAAGAAATAAAAGGGAAAAAGGCCATTCAAAGGAGGCTCCATATCTGTTTCTTTGCGGTCTTTGATGTAGGTCTTATATTGATACCAACTTGAATTTTGGTTTCTGGTAGTTATTTAAATTGTAGTGTTGATGATAAAATTTAATTGCTTTAGTACAGCCAGGTGTCGCATGCACTAGGACTCATCTTGGAGGAAACAAAGATTTTTGATGCATTAAGACTAAAAAGTCATCGAGTGTCAAATGGGTAAATAAATTAGATGACCCCCCCCACCCTCTCTCTCTCTCTCTCTCTCTCTCTCTCTCCCCCTTTTATGATGCTTTATGTGAGTGTCACCGAATAAGACTAGGATGATTGTTGGGAGATGATACGAGAGTTAAAGTTTGAAAGGATGGTTGGTGTAGTGAATTGTAATTATTCATAATGTTCCCCTGATTGTATTCCGTCACTACTAGGAAGGGTTTTGACACCTACCTTTTGCAGACCATTCCATATTGGGAGTTTGGAGAGCAGAATGGCTCTATTTTCAATAGAAAGGTGCCAATGAATTGTGCAGATAGGTTTAGTTTGGAGGAAATCCAGATGTAGTAAATTCCTTGTTAAATCCTTTTAATCTTCGTTAGGGCCAAAAGAGGATGATAGGGCTCAAGCATAATCAGAGAGCTTAGCCCAAAAGACCGGCCTGATAGGTGGAAGAACCTCTCAAGCTTAAGTACTACTCCACACTCTTGTGTGGAGTGAATGTTGAGATACCTCGGCATGGGTTTCATGCCATGGCCAGGACGTCCCGCGACGACATTTTACTCTAGGTGGCTCACACTGCGCTAGCATCCACTCAGGACTGCCCGAGGTGCCGAGTAGCCCTGCCGAGGTAGCCATTTCACGCTCACGCCGCCAGACTCTCAATAAACACCAAATGATAGGGCCTCGAGCCCGATCGGAGAGCCTAACCAGGCCGGCGATGGGGTGGAGCCCTCCTCGAAGGTTTATTAAACTCCACTCTTGTGTGGAACCACGATATGGACCGTATCATTCCATACCCCCTTGAAAGCAGGACGTTCGTGAGCGACATTCACTGCAGGTGTGAAACACACTTTGGATAGCATTCGCCGGATCCACCTTTGGGGCCGCGAGTAGCCGGGTAGCTCTTTCCTAGGCGCTCCTCCCACTTATCGCGCTCTCGATGATATTACATAATAGTAGGGCCTCAAGCCCAGTGGGAGCCCGACCAGATCGGCTTGATAGGTGGGAGAACATCTCAAGCTTAATTATCTCTCCACGCTCTTGTGTGGAACCGATTTGGGATCGTATCAGAGGATGTTACCTTTCTTGCAATAGAGGTTTGTTTATGTTGGCACTTGTAAAATTTGGTTTCTTTATTAGGGAATTGGTTTGGGGTGAGACTTTTTTTTTTACCCTATCAAAAAAAAGTAATAATAAAAAAAAAATCACCTTTAGGAAGTTTGGCTCAAGTGGTGAAGGTACCCATGGTTTATGGAAGGTTCCAGGTTCAAAATTAAATGTTAGCATACAAAAAAAAAAAAAAGATTACCTATCAAAAAAGGGTTCACCTTTAGATAATTAATATATCTTTACAAAGTGAAAAAAGAATTTCTTGATCATATTATTCTCTTTGGCTTGACATTTGGAATCCGGAAAAGTACTAAGAAAAGAAAATAGAGGAAAAGTGGAGGTAAAAAATGAGAAAAGTGAAAGAGGAAAGAAAAATTGAAGAAAATAAAAAAATAGTTTAAACTTAATAAATTAATTTTATATTTTATTCAAACTCATTTATTGAAACTTATCTCTGTTATATAGGACAAGGAAATTTTCCTATCAAAAGAGTATATATAAAACTAGGAAATTTAAAAATATTAAAATTTGAGGAATTTTGATTATATTTGACTTTCTTTTATATTTTCCACGGTGAAACCAAACATGAGAAAATAATTTTCATTAGTATTTTTTTTCTTTCCCTAGTATCTCAATTTTTGGCATTGCTTGGGTGAACCCTTCTTCACCTAGGGCATCCTTATTGGGCAGGGATAAGATTATTGTAAGCATTGTGGAATCCCTGGGTCCAACAAAGCAGAGTTCTTTGGTTGGGAAGTATTGGGAAAAGAATTGTAACATTTAATCAACTCAAAAGGAGGAGGCTGATGATGTTACATGCGTAAAAACTAAAATGGAATAAGAGTCCACTAATCATATGATTCTTTACTGCTCCAAAACAAAGTGACCACGAATTTTCTCTTTAGGAGTAACCTGGTGATATTTTCTTTAAAAAGAGGAAATCTTCTAAGTTGGCATGGATCATTTGTAGGGAGGAAGTGAAAGAAAGCCTAGGGAATCACCCCTTTGTGTGTATTATGGTCATTAGTGATAAAAGGAAATTGGAGGTCATATAAAGACAACAGAAGATGTTCTTTTTATTGGTGTCCTTTTGGATTGTGCCCAAGTATACCTGATGACTGTTTCTAGATCATGACAAGACTTTGTGGATTGGCTTAGCCTGCGAGGGAAGATTGTTTTTTTGTTTGCTCATTTGATGGTGTTTCTTGTATATACATTATGTGTGTACCTTGTTGCTTCTTTTTAGGCATTTTTAGGCCCTGTTTAGATCAACTCCTAAGAAGCCAAAAGCACTTTTTAAGCTCGAAGAAATCTTTTATGCATGTTTCGCTAATGTTGTACAAAGAGCTTATGAATTAAAGAACTTAATATGGAAGTCATTACTTTTTGTAGAAGTATTTTAGCTTATGTAGGGAGTTCTTTCTTTTAATTAAGTCACACAATACTGACATTACCCTTTAAAATTTTGATCTTCACTTTTGTTTCAGCTTCCACCTAAAGTAGGAATCTGTTCCGGACAAAATCTTGAGTTACCTCCTTTTGTCTAATAAAAAATTTGTTATCATTATTATTTTGGTTAATCTCTCTCAGGTGGTCGAGTTTGTTCAGTTTAAAGAGCGTTTGCAACACTCCAGTCAGTATCTAATGGCAAGGCTTGAAGCTTCCATTTTACAGCTCAAGCTGAATGCAAATAACATTGAAGAGGAGGAGGTACTTCTTTTCCCTGCAACTCTATGGTCAAATGCTTTAATTTTATGTAACTTTGTTAATGGAATCAATTATAAGGTATGACATATTTTTATTTGCATTTTTTTAAGGCATTCTTGAGAGAAAACCTTGGAAATCTGCGGAGTTCACTTTCACAAGGTTCTCTAGTGAAGTTGGAAGCAAATCTTTAACTTTCAATGAGGATATGGTGTCTACCGACCTTGGTGGGCCTTAATGCGAGATAAAAATTATCTATTAGGTTGAAGACAACACATGCGTTGATTTTTACTGCTTCAATCCACAACACTTGGATATGAATAATTTTTTTATCAGTGGAAATTTATGCTGGTTACATACAATATGATAAGTAATCCTCAAGGAAATGTTTGCTTATATGATGCTGCCCGGTGGAAGTGTTTGTTCGTTACATTGTAACATCATGAACTATATGATTGTATGCCACCAGTCTGTATGTTCTTAATTAGAGAAAGGAAGAAATGCTACATTCTCCTCCGAATTTCTATCCTTAGTAGAATCTAATAATTTATCAATTTCAAAACTTCAAAAGAGAGTTCAATCAATTTTTTTTTTTCATTTTTCAACCTTTTTTTATTTGACACTTGTAGTTATGTTCTTTAATTTTTTTTTAAACTAGTCCATATTTTTCTTGCTGAATGGTGTTTGGTCCTAATTGATTGTCTACCGTTGTTTGCAAGAACCATTCAAAGGGTGTTTCTTTTTGTCTCGAGAGAACTTGGTATAGATTCTCTTTTTATTTCTTTACAACTTTGTATGTTTCATCTCTTATTTATCCCACTTCATTGATCACTGCAAATGCTATAGTATTATTTTTACATTGAGCCGATATGGAAATTATTTATTTGCTTGAAAACTTAGGGCCCGTTTGGTTTCTGTTTTTGAAAACTGTTTTCTGTTCTTAAAAACAAGGAGAACAAAAAAATAGGGAGAACATATTTGGTTTTCAGTTTTTTTTTTTGTTCTGAAAAACACAGAACACAGAAAACATTAAATTAAGAGGACAAGAACAGTTTTCAGAGAACCTCAAAATGGTATTTTTGTATTTTCAAAAACAGGAACCAAACAGGCCCTTGATTTTTATTATGCTTTTTTGGTTTATTATGAGATCCAGTTTCCTATTAATCAACCGTAGAATCGTTTTCAGATTAGTTATTTCTGTGAGAAGCATTTGTTTCCAATTAGTGCCATTTTTCTACCAGATGGTAAAGGTTTTTTTTTCGTATCATTATCTGTCTTATCAGCATCAGCAGAGGAAAGGAAGGGAAGCAAATGTCGGACTGCCATTAAAGAAAGAGATCCTGGTTCCACGGATGATCTACCTGTCTATTCATTTGTTCTTCAGCATCACTCAAAAAGAAAATATCGAAGCCAATGGTTCCATGTATGACCTAAAAATATCCTCAGAGCTGAGGCTTTTGGCAGAGCAACTATGCCAAGATTTTGGGATTTCCTTTTAATGACGCAATGGAAATTGTTGTAGGTGCTTCAATAACAGTCCCCTAAAAATTATTTCACACTTACGCATGCTTTTATTTGCTTTGAAAGGAATAATGTATAGTTACTGTATAAATCGGTCCAATCAAAGTGAATTGCTATATTCAAATTCTCTTCTTTGATCTGTCTGTGTGTCTATGGCCGGGGAATTCATTGATTATATCTCTTTTAGTTTGATTTTGTTGGATCAAAGGGAAAGTTTGGTTGACTGTCCTGACAATTAGTGCCATTGACAAAATTTTCCTTTCTTACTGCTGTATTTTTCCTCAAAAAAGGTAGCTTTATGTCAAATTTTTTAAAAATCGTGCAGGCTTTTGAATTCGAAATTGGTTGACTGGTTAAGACTTTGCTGTGGCTTTTTTGAACGCGTGGAACTTGAGTTCTCATGAACTAGGGCTGTCAGGTGAAGATAGGAGCAGGCTTTGGAACTTGTATATTGTCAATTCTTTGTTGGAGAGATACATTTGGAAGGGAATTTGATCCATGGGACCTGATATTTCTTCTCTTGGCTGTGATCTTCCAACTTTGGTGCAATTGGTTGCAGAACCATTGGCTTGGCATGGTTTAATAATCCAATCCTGTGTTCGATCAACCCTTCCGTCTGGAAAGAGGAAGAAGAAAAGCGGAGCTGGAGCTGCAGATCAGTCAAATTCTCTCATTTCTAACGCAGTTCGGCATTCAATCCAATCTCTCTGTACCATTGTTGAAGAGATCATGAAATGGATTCGTACAGATTAAGAAGCCAGAAGGCCAACGTGGAAATCATACTCTCCTCTTTCCAGAGAAAAGCCGGTCGAGACCCGAGACCAAGGGGGCCGGGCAGGTTCTCCAGGTTTAAGATTTGAAGGAGACTCATCTGCAAGCGATATAAACAGACGCATCTGTCAAGCATTGAAGCCATGGAGTCATATTGATGTCGCAAGGAAATTAGTAACCGGGCAGCGGAAAGTACTGTCCGAATTCCTCCATATCTGTGATTCGAAATTTAGGTTGCTCCAGTCATTAAAGCAGCAGATCTAGCTGGATCTAAGTTTGAAGATATCAGCTTTTCAGCAGCACAAATATTTTCTGCATTTGGATAGGGTCGTGTTTTGAGTTAGGATCGACCTGAAGAATCTGCTGTTAGATTGATCCCTAAAGCATTTCTTTACCCAGCAACAAAATCTGCAGGAGCTCTCTGGATTCAAATGGATGCTGCACTGGCCTTGTGATCAGCTTCAATTTTAGTGGTTTTGTTGATTTTTTCATTTTCGATACCCATCTTTTCACTTTCAAGAGATTTTCTGTTGGGGCAGGTGTACTGAATAAAACATGAAAGTTTGTCCTCTGATCCGAGTTCATCCTTACCTTCACAGGCTTGTATCTTAACCCTTGTCTAAGCTCAAATTTGCCACGTGTATGATTCTTTTCATTCTTCTAGTTGTCTTGTTCTCTATCAATTTTTTGTTTGAAAGTGATAAATTTATTGAGGATGACATAATCAAAAGTGAGAATATGATCAATAAAACATAATCAAAAATGCTAAAAACCTATCGAGGATGACATAACATCTCCCACGTTAATAGTAAAAAAGATATGATTCAAGATCTATACATTTTATAATAAAAAAATACTTAATTTGTAGATAGAATCAAAGAGAGAATTGGATGAAAATATCTTGTGTTTTGCATTGATTCATTGTAAATATATATATATATATATATATATATATATATATACTATACTATATATATATATACACACAAGATTGATCTAACCTTCTAATAAATTATAACTACATATGACAAGTTTTAACATAGGTATAATTTTATATGTAAATTCACTCCTTCATCATATCTAGCATTATATAGATAACTAATCCGTGTTACATATTAGGAAACTTTGTGAAGATATTCTACGATTGTTGCTTGGTCTTAAATATCATAGGGGTAAATTAGAGGTTGTATTTTTCTTTACGAGCGAGAAATGACGTCTGTTTTGATATCTTTAGTTCGTTAAATGAAATAAATGGATTAAAAGCAATATGAAGGACAATGTCGGTGTCGCGCCGAAGTTTTGTTAGGATTGGTATCTTTTAATCTGGAGCTTAAGACCGAGAGTTGATGAAAGCAAGTATGATTTCACATACGGACTATGTCATTGATTTGTCGGACTACGCACTAGATGGAGGCAACTGTTCTTTTTACTTTTCGTGAGGCCCGAATTCCGCCCCAAACAAAGCATACGGTACCTTGAGTGGACTCATCCTCCTTAGGTGTCGCGATGGCATTTGTGAAACACTTTCAGTTATTATGCCCATGATTGACAGCGCAAAATACCATGTCTTGGGGCTCCTTTCAGTAATATAGGGTATGAATATTCTACCATTTGCCGATGATCGGTAGTTGGAAGGCGTATGCGACACAACAGCGGCCGGGTGAGCGTAAAATGAGGAGGTGACTGGAGTAATTTAGCTTACGCAATTGATCTTCCACACCATATCTCCGTGATCGCCGAATGTTGCGCCCTTACTGGCGATGGATGTGCGCTTGGAACTATAGGAGAACTAACATGGTTTTACTTTCTGCTTCGGACTCTGGACAATGGTCGAACACATATTTCCTTTGAGATGAAATATTTCATGTTTGCTTTACATAGCTTCAATGCCCGAGAAATTATCTTAGCATCTAATTCGCTGTATGAAATTGGCTACGAAAAAGAACTTGAGATGAGATACGTTTAGTCGATTCTTAGTGATAACGATATTATTCACATCACGCTTCTGATAGAATGATGCGAACTAGAGTTCTGCAGAAGGCAGTGATCAGATTTTGCCTTTACTGCGTACCAACTTCCTCGACAACTTGTCAAAATTACCAAACCATGCACAGTGGACTCTGTTTAAACCATACAAAAACTTCGAGAGATGGCGAAACTCTCTAGCTATCTCCCGTTCCAGGCAACAAACCCGAGAGGATTTGCTCCACATATACACCACCTTTCCTCGAAAGATGCCATGAATAAAGACATTCTTAATATCAAGTTGGTTGAGATTCAAATGATAAGTGGCAGCCAGGGAAATAAAAATATGAACATATGTCATCTTAGCAACATGGGAAAAAGTGTTAGATAAAAAGTGGTACTATGAGTGAAACATCTGGCACTAGAAACAAAGCGGACTTTCAGCCCGAAGCAATGTAACCATTGGGGTTAACCTTCACTAAGCTTTAGCAATGACTATTGGTTTCTTTTTTAGCAGGGTAAAGCGAACCAAGTTTCAAAAATACCATTGTCTGACGAATCATCCATCTCCTCTCTATCATAGCACTCTGCTGACCGGGGTGAGGAGAGGCTTGAGAAACATGTTGACGATGAGTCTAAGAATCTGATAAGAACAAAGAATAGATGACAAAACGATCATAAGAGCAAAAAAGGAGGAAATTGGTTGACGCGGCGTTTACCTTTACGGAGAGCAATAGGAGATCATCTGATATGAATTTGGTTGATGTTGAGCGTTTGATAAAGGGCTTTGAGGCGGGGTGTTGGCCCAGTGTGAACGAACGATGGCAGGGTTTTACAGGCAAGGACGCCGAGGTTTCATAAGAGACAATGGGTGAGGCTAGTATAAACAAACAAGTGCGATCTTCCCTCCCTTGACTCGTGTGGGTCGGAGGTGAAAAGAAAGGTACATTCTCAACAAAGGTGACATCAACCGAAACCAAATACCTGGCGAAGACTGAGGCGATGGCATTGATAGCGCCGAACTCGAGAATAACCAAGAAGAAGATACACACTTTAATGACTTAGGATCAAGTTTAGACACATGTAGACAAACATCTCAAACAAGCAATTACTAAAATATCAGGGATTAATGAAACAAGGTTGCTTTGGAAAAAGGATGCGTCACGAGTGTCCCAATTCGAGGCGAGAAGACATCTGATTTATCAAAAAACAAGTGGTGGAAAAAGCATCAGCCCAAAAATTCTTAGGCACATGCATTTGAAATAATAGAGTTTAGGTAGTTTCAAGGAGGTGTCTATTCTTTCTCTTAACCACTCCATTTTGGGAAGGAGTATCAACACAGGAGGTCATATGAAGGATGCCATTTTGAAGCTTGAATGATTGAAATTGTTTTGAAATGTATTCTTTAGCATTATCGCTAAGATTTAAGAACAAAACTTAAAAATTGAGTTTGTATCTCAACATAAAAAGGCACAAAATGAGAAGATCTTGATGCTTGTTTTCTGTTAGATATTCATATAACCAAGTGGTTAAGTAGAATAAATCATTAACAAAGTGACAAAACCGAGCTTGAGTTAGGGTTACAACTAGACACAAAGGCACATCTGAATGAACTGTAATTCAAATGGAGCACTATCTCGTTTATTGACTCTAGAATTTAGAAGGAAGGTGATGAGTGCTTTCTGGGGTGACCCAAGACTCACAACCTGTATTGATAAAACGAAACTTCGCTGGACAACTTTTTTTAATAAGGGGAAAAGAAATTTGACCTAGTGACGAATGCGTCTCAAATGGTATGCCAATACAACTCGAGCAAAGAAACGAGGCCTGATGCGTGTGATCAAGAATGTAGGAAGCGCAGCCCTAAAACCCAGGGTCCGTTGACTACCGTCAACCCCTCGAATCTTCATGAGTATCGGGTGACCGACATTTCCACGAAAATCGGCGAAGTCTCCTTGGGGAAACCTATCGGAAATCTGACACACCTTATAAGCACATTAAACGATCCAGCCACGGGGTCTCATATACAACTAAGCGGGTAAATAATGGTCACTTGGGCCCCTACATCATCACTCTGACATATCTTCAATATGATCTAACATGAGTAAAGCATTGCTTGAGCCATGAACAATACCATAAAACATACCAACTGAATCCAACTATATCCAATAGTTTTAAGGTTGAATGTTTTTACTCTTATCTGACTTATATATTACAATTAGAGAATTCTAATACATGTAGGAACATCCTGTGAGGCTTGCGATCAGGCTTTCTTCTAAACCCGACCTCTGGGATGAGTGACCTCCTTACGCTCTACGTACTGTAAATAGTATCCCTCGACAGGTGGGCTAATGTTTCGGTGGTGGAATCACCCTAGAAGTGGGCTACTCTCCGCTAAGTCAAGTACGTGCTCGAAATAAACACACATTCAAGCCAATGTGATCACTTGAATCGCGGCCGGTAATCTCGTACAGGAAGTGTGGGCTCACGCTTCGCGCACTTTAGCTGCGTGTGAGATTATTATTTATTTGTTTGTGGACAACCCTCCGTGTGTATATATATCAATTGGGCAGTCTCCGGAGTTGTTAGTATTTATGGATTCCCTCCGTTATATGTATCAATTGGGCGTCTCGAAGCGATTGATATTTTAGTGTGGGTACCTCGATAATTATTAGTTTGAACAACCCTCCGAACCATTTTCTCTAGACTCACCTCATGCACCACTCTTTCATCGTCTGGGTCTTTCCGGTCTGTAATAACTGGAATGCGTGATACCCAGTTATTACAGTCTATGTTACATGTAAATAAACATGCATATGTTTCACATAGGAATTCAATCACAATCATGTTGTAATTCGCATTTCATCACGTAAAGGAAATTAGCAGCTCACATGGGCTAATGATCAAACCTGACATTGACTTTGAATCACTTCGACCAAACACATTTCACACACCAAAAAATATATTTTATGAACACTATTCCGTGAAACCCTCATTTACTATTCGACAAATCACAAATCATCGGATTTCACGCGCTGAAGGCCACGCATTTCGACCATTTCGGCCTCATTTCAATATTACGTGATTTATTGTGCAAAAGCACAATTTGACACCCGACCTGGCATGGCGATCTACGGCTTCTACTCTTAGTTTCAAAAATTTACTTATATCAGTCGGTCAGTTTTGGGGACGATCCAGCAACCTCGGCGCAATTCTATAAACATTCGTAGTCGCGAGGAATAAAACCCCAGTAGGGAGAAACCTACCTCTCGGGTTTTAAGAAACTAAATCCGGTACCGCAGAAGCCCTCTCCGCGTGGAAGTGGCTTTCCTTCTTGTCCGGCGCCGGCGGTGCGGATCGCGGTATTTTAGAAAGTCGAGACCTTCTCACACTAAAAAGCTTTCCATTTTAGGTCTGCAACCTCCCTCCTCCTGCTTTCACGTTTTGCTTTATTTCAATTGAGGAGAAGGCACTATTCCATTTTTTTTGTCATTTAGTAGGCTCCAAAACTTCAATGGCGTTTATCGTCACATTTTCTGCGGTTTTGACATTAGGCTCTATCTCGGCCGTCCATTTCATCATTTCTCTACTCTAATGCCACTTGTGGCGCGTGATGTTGTTATATGTTTCGTCGCATCGAAAATCTCGTTTTCTGACGCCGGAAGCGTGTTCACTCAGAAGAAGCGTGTGAGCCAGGCTATGCCGGGTGGCGAAATTTTATCTTTAGCTAGATTTCAGAACGATTCAGCGGTGAAATCCGTTTGTCATCAGGATCTGAATAAATTCCGGTTTTTGGCAGAATAACAGTTTGTATTGGGAAAATTGCGATTTTCTAGATTTTCAGAAATTAGATTTCCATAGGTCTTCAGAACTTCCCCAAAACTCACGTCTCTACCAATAATCTGTTTTACGTCATAGATTGAAAGGGACAAAAAACACATGGGGAAAATGAGATAGAACATTAAGTGCAGAGGAGTTAATTTTCTCACAGACATCCATTAAAGAAATAAAGTAAACTTAAAGGCGAATAATGAGGAGAGAGATGAAGTGGGAAAATTTTACTTACGACCAAGAACACATGGTAATGAACCATCTTGCCAGAAGAGTAGCGAGTAGTAGTGGAAGGTTGTAAGTACAGAAGGTGAAATAGGTTAAATTACTTGTCGTGTGATACATGGCTTTGGAATCGATGATCATTCGGAGGGCGAAGAAGGGGTTTCCAGGCATTTATTTGGCTCACGACTTAATAAGCGTGGTGATTGTGAGCCTAAATCCCAAGATAAAATTGATTTAACCATCAACCAAAACCTTTGTCAGACGTAAATTGTAACAAATACCATACGTATGTCCCATTCACTTTGGACCATCATTTCACATAATCGAATGACCCTCCTTGTGCTAGGAACTCTTCCAAAACAGCCATCACACAAATATCTGTCTGACCAGGAAGAACAACGCGGCAGCTGTTCGGGGTCGCCCTAGGTAAAGCCACATAGCTAAACAAAGGCAAAATCTCACTTGCATGGCCGCCTTTGGGTTCGCTGGCGGCCGAGCCTAGTGCTTTAGTGATCTTATCACAAAAATCTTTTTAGTTTAAATTTTTGCTCCTTTACATAAAAAAGCACATATAAGTTCAATTTCACTCATAACACATTTATATGTCAAAATCGTTACTTGAACATTTTACAAAATGATCACAAACCACAAATGGGCTTTCTTGGCTCAAATGGCCCGATGAGAACATACAGAAGCGCATTTCTCGTGCACGAAATATCCATATAGGGTGAGCCACCGGATGGGTAACCTCTGATTATTTCCTCCCCACCTAAGTCTTTTGTCTGATCTTTACAGCCGTAACATTCGAAGATAGAATATTGATTCTGGCGGAATCACATCATGTGTGAGACGCCGGGACCTCATGCCATGCCCGAGTTTTGCGACTCCACCGCCGAATTAACGCGACTCCATGCACACGGTATTGCGACTCCGACCACTGTCACGATGCCGTGATGTGATAAAAACGATCGTGATGAATTTCAAAATGATCATTTTCAAAACGAATCGCGATTTTTATAAACCAAAACTTTTGAGATCTGTCATTCTTGAATGAACGTTTTCATACAAAACCCTTGTCTCTTTATGGTAGCGGACTTTTGGGTCTCACCTGCTGGCTCACCATGCACTTTTGGACTTTCAAATCGAGTGCTAGTAAATAATCAGGTCTTTCACAGGAGTGTCTAGCCCTTCTTGCCTCTGACCCGACCTGATTTTGGTTTGCATACGATCGTGAAACTCTGAGCTCACTCATCTAAATCTACCATTTTTGAATTGTTTGATCCTATTATCACCTACAGCAGTGATGTTCTAGTGCATATGCAATGCAATGTAAATTACAAGTTATTATATATACACATGTATTAGATGTCATATATGGACAATATAAACCATCTAGACTTTACCTTTGTATCCTAGACAATTATATCACATGCATATAATTTCCAAAACAAACATGTTAATACATTTGAACATACATATAAACATTCATCAATCCCAACAGCCAAACATACTATACATATCAAACAGCAACACTTAATCCTTAAGGCAAAATGTGGCATCTAGGAGTGCTCAACAATAGCCTTAACAGAACTCTTAAGCGACATAGTGACCCGACAAGCCTTTAAACATACACACAATTTAAGCTAAACAAGCACTTATCAGTCCCCGAATTAATTCTTTTTAAATCGAGGCAGTCTAAAGACAAAGATTTCAACGAACAACCCTTAAACCATGCTTTGACATGCCATGGACACCTCACAAACCGACCACAGAAACCGTATTGCAAGACACAAAATTTTATTGACTTGTGGCGGGATTTCTCCACAGTTCACCTAGGCGAAGCAAAACATAGTCAGGCGACCTCCAAGCTTGCTAGGGGCGACGAAGCCCACGCCGCTGAACGAAGAAGTTAGGTTTTGGGCATTTTTCATACCCAAACAGTCCCACTTAACCGCGTTCCAACATTTTAACCCAAAATCAGCGAGGTGGAAAATGGCAAGGTAGGAAGAATCACACCTCTTGAGGCGATGATTACGGGTGGGAAGCCTCCCACCTGGCACGAGGAAATCTTTGATTTCACGAAAACTCACCTGTTTTGGTATCATTATGGCGCCGTCGAGGTGGTGACGAACTTTAAGTCTTGGCTCGACGAAATCCGACCGGCCAGACTCATAGATTATTGAAGAGGGAAGCTTGGTGCTCTCCCTCATCTCTTCTCTCCCTTTCTGAAAATATGAAATGAACTCTCCTTGTGCCTAATCCTCATTTTTGTTATAGCAGTTTTAAGTTAAGGGCATCCCGTGCCTGCGTGGCCACCGCCCGCTCAGTCACACATCTTTCCATTTCGAACGATTTGTTGTCGATTCAAGGTCAATTATTTTCACTACTTAAATTATTTCAAATCTGGATTTGGGTTTACTAATGTACAATAATTAAAGATTCGTGAAAATTCGACCTATCTCATAATTGGGTTACGCTAGAATTCCGGCGAGGCGAATCTGATGGTGGTGTTTCATCGTCGGTTAGAAATTTTGGGTTCTGATATCTTTATAATGACAATTTACCATTTTCCCTTTTCGAAAAATTTCGTTACTGGTTTTGGTCAGGTGGATGGAACTTCCAATGATTCTGGTACAAGTGAACCTAGATAATTCTTCTTGTGAATTGAATTGTCGATTGATCGATCTTACTCGTGTGACTACATGAGGCGGAAGCAAGTCTCACGATTCCAACTCTCTGGCTTCTTCAGGTCTGAGTATCTACATGTCCAGGTTTATGGTAGTAATAACAAATAATGCCTCCAGAGCTTGTCCCTCTAGAGTTGCTGCTAGGACCACTATTTCTGTATTATTGCTTCTTTGACTCACCAATGTTTCGACCCGACAAGACATCATGCAGACAGAGAAGGAGGAGTAGATGAGGGAGGTCTCAGTGCAGTATCATGTTGAATGTTTCTTGGAAAGATAAGATCTCAGGACTAGACAGAAACTACTCCTTAACGGACTCATACTCCGAAGGGAGTGCGACTAGGATGCCCATCACTGCCATATTTTCCCGTTGAGCTTGCTAAACCTTAACACCAGGACTAAATGGTGTCAGTGTGGTCGTACTCTTATATTTTCTTATAGTTCATGAAGAGGTCTATGAGAAACCCGATCTTGTTTCTTAGTCTGGTAAAAGGCTCTACACAGCCGTCGAAATATCGAGAAATATCCCCATTGTGGGAATAAAGAATTCTAAATATTCCATTAGTTCATTAACATACTCACAATGATTATGAGGGTGAGTACTTTATCGTCAATGGAATTATGAATCTGTACGAAGAGACGAGCATCATCCTCCAACCATTGTTCTTTCGAATCATCTTTAGGAAAATCCTTATCAAGATAGTAGCCATCTATTCCGTAAGTAGTGACGAATTGTTTTACTCGATCAGAGTAATTGGGGTTGTCGAGTTTGTCCTTCGTGATTTTAGACTTCATCGGGACCACTTTAGGCACCCAGCTGTGCTTCTTATCTTTGAAGAATGCGAATTACTCATTAGGAAGCGAGGGAAGAAGTCGGGGACAAGTAAACCTCGAAATCAAGAACACAAAGGCAAAAACCTTGAGTCTACAACCTGAAATCGACGAAAAGTCAGAAAGGCAGGTGTCGAAGGAAGCATAAAACACCTCTGGATGCCTCTTGCAAATTGAAGGAGAAAGGAAACTGAGAGCGAAGCAAAACGTCCTGAATCAGAGGAAACAAATGTCAGAGAAAAGGTGGCTACATGACCCAATGAAAGACCCTGTTTTGAATATCGGATAGGGAGGCGGAGTCTTTAGAAAGGTGCCGGCCGATGACTTTAGTGGAGGAGTCATGTCAATGAGTCCTTCCACGGCGCCCTCGCGTCTTGGCTCGTGGGAGGAGGGGGCCAAATTTGAAGATCTACAGCAGAGACCACGTGCTCCTTTGCGACCATCGAACTTGGTGGCGGCTTTGCTCGTCGGCCTGATAAAAACCAGACCACTATGGATAAGCCGAGTGTCACCCCATTATCTCTCTAAATGGGTGTTTCAAAAGAACACCCGCACGACCTTCTTCCTCCTTCTTGAAATTCTTCCTAATTTCACTCAAATGCGAGCCCTAGGCTTTGATACCATGTAGATAGAATCAAAGAGAGGGATTGGAGGAAAGAATTCCTTGTGTTTCACATTGATTCATTGTGTATATATATATATATATATATATACCTACAAGAAGTTAATCTGGCATTCTAATAGATTACAACTCTATTAATAACAAAGTGGACCCACACACTATATCACTTATACCCAAGATTCCAGTTTTAATTATCTTTGTGATGAGTCTTAAACTCATCTATTTTAATCCATTTTTTGGCTTATTTTAGTATATTGGATATGTTTAATGCCAAATTATGGATTATTTACCAACTTGTGTTTTCTGGTTTTTAATTGAAAAAGGAGAAAAATTCCTTGAAAGAGAAAAATAGCAATCACAGCGTCGGTCTGTCGAGACGGAGTTACGGTCGCGATAGCGTCCCGAAGCAAATGGCTGAAAATCATCAAAATGGCGATATTTCGCATGTCGGCAACCTGAAAGTTGAATATAGAAGAGGAGCTATGTCGCGACAAAAGACAGCGTGTCGTGACAAAAAAATGGGAAGAATGTAACAAGTCAGTTGAGACAAATAAAGTTAATGTTGCGACAAGGTTTGTCAGCTGGATGTCAACACTAGAAATGCAACCAAAGCGAACTACAGCTCACAGCCAAGCTGCAAAGGAAGCTGAAGAAAGCGAAATTATCATGGCGACTGGTAAAAGCGATACGGGGAAGAATCTTGTGACATATCGGTTTATCATTGGCCTGTGAATGAAGAGAGGAGCTGGCACCCCAGTCGGGGGTCCGGGTTGACAACTGTCAACACCTTGTGAAATAATTGTGGATGTCAGGTTAGCCTCTTTCCTCATGAATCGGGCGAGTCTCCTTTGTGGGAGCTCTACCCGAAATACCATGTCCTTACATAAACATCATAAGACACATATGCAATTAAGCGGCCACTTGGGCCATCTGACAATACTCATCAATGTACACCAACTATATACCATAGTTAAAGTTAATAATTACTCTTATACAACACTATTAAAATTATAGAATTCTATGCGCCTCATACATAATAATACCAAAGCCACAACCGACTTTCTCTCAAAAGCAACCTCTAGGATGAACCTTGCGTCTCTCCTCGAGGCACTACCTCAATGCACGAAATAATATTCCAGTGACAAGGTGAGCTATAAGCGCGATAGTGAAATATCCTAAATGAGTTACTCTCCTTTAAAGTGCATAGCCGTGCTCGATGTAAACACAGCTCAAGTAAATTCGTGATCCTACTTGAATGTCCTAAACTGCAGTTCTCATGTCTTGAGTCTCATCAGCTCCCTCATGACTTTACAAGCCATGTATGAAAAAAATTGTTTTCAAAGCAAAGCTTGTTATTCTTGAAAATACCTTGACTTCAGGTAAAATATGGGACCACCCTCAGAGGCGAATCTTGTTGGAGAACCTTCCAAAACAATACATGGGCCCCTCCAGCTAATTATGGACCATCTCCAGCTTCTCAGTCATCAATTGAAATTCCTTTGTAACCATGTTAGTTTTTCTTTCAATTTGTTCAAAATGTAAGTACACACACACACAATTTCTAGGTTACTCAGGTGAATGAAATGCATTATGCTGTTTCCAACACAATTTATACAACACATGCTCAATACATCATCGCCATATTGACATAAAATTGGAAATCATAACAACATGTTGCTCATATTTTAATCAATAACATCTAAAAGTTAACTCACTTGAGCTAACCTGATTTCCACTGCCAGTTCATACTTTTACAAACACATGGACAATTTTGGTCCCGATTTGCACTGACCACAGATTTGTTTTAACGGTCCAAAAGCAGAGAAAATAATTAAATTTGTCAGGTAGTTGGCCACTCCTGTTTATAGGTTCCACTTTGTGAAGCTTAGAAATCTTGTGGCCATTTTTGACCTCCTTGCACTGTATAATTTATTGAATTAGGTATGATCCAAGGCTCCCAAACAGTCCACACACACTATCACGGACTGCCCACGACCCTAAAAATTTTCACATTTCAGTTCCAAGTTTTGGGACCGATCAAGCGACCATAAGCGGCCTCAAAGCCAAGCATTACAAAACACTTAAATCAAGAGTAAAGTAGTAGGATAAAACCACGCATACGGAGTTTGTGAAACTCCACAGAGCGGGTGCCGCGTAGTCTCGCCGCGTAAAGCAGCTTCCTTCTTGCTCAGAAGAATTGATGTCAGATCGCACAGGGATCTTAGAGGAGAAGTCATCCTCTCACTAAAAAATCAAAAACCTAAGCTACGCAATTCCTTTCTCCTGCGTTTTCCATAACTTTCCAGTTTGAAGAAGGAGATGACCTGTCTCAAAAATTTTGTCCTATTATCATTTTAGAATTCAAAATATTATATCCCAGTCCATTCTCTTGTATGTTTGACATGGCATTATCTACGACAGAGACCCCCTTCCTAGTGACGAAATCTAAGCAACTCCACGGTAACCTCTCGGCCCAGAAGCTGTTTCGACAAGGTTATCCTTGACTAAGTGTTCACTTCTTTGGCATGTTTGGAAAAAGTGGGTTATAAAATTTTTCACTTTTCTATCAAAATCACACCTTTAAAGTTTACAGCGAAAATCAGTGACATAACGGCGTTGTTAGTATACAAAAATCACTGTGTCTCAAAAATACCTCATCTTGTCATTTTCAAATCGACTCTGATCATAAGGACCTCGAGTCCTCATCAAAATATAAGATAAAGAATCAAATCAAGCATAATTTCATGTAACTGTTTCTCAAAACCATGTATGTATATTTTTATACAAAAGATATTTACATATACAAAAATGTCACATTTTAAGTTTTACTACTTTTACTTTGCATTTTTTATCTTATATATAATACTTACAACGTCTAGGGCGAGGATCACGGAAAGTCACTGGGCTTCAACACACCTTTGAAAAGTATTTTAAAAACATAAAAGCGTGAGCCAAGCGGGACCGGTGTTACTATAAGTTCCTAAATGCATTGTCTGCACATTTTGTACCTCACAATATAATCTATTACATAAATGGTTGTCAAAGCGTTTGTAAGAAAGCTGAGAGTTTTCTATGAAAACCATTTGGCGTTAAAAAACTATTTATAACTGCGACGATACAAGAAACTATTACCAACGCTAAACGTTTTCTGATAGATGGAGATGCTCATCGAAAATGTTATCGCGAAGTCGATATATAAACTGCCCTTGTTAATATACTAGGCGTGGTGCGTATTGAACCACCAGGGGACTTTGTATGCGTTGGCGAACCGAACATAAGAGCTAAAGATGAATCACGTTGTTGTGAGGATCAACAATATGAACACCGGACGAAATGCGCCGGTAAGGGAACCGCCGAACCAACACCTCGCTATGTATCGATCGTGCGGCTAACTTCTCATCTACGGCGAATATGCGAGGCGACTCCTTATATATTCTAGATCTAACCCCAATTGCCGCGACCAGGCAATACCGTTCGATCATAATATCCCATAACCTTGCCATACACAATCGAAAACCATCCCTGACGGGCTTGGTGTCTCCCAGGGTTTTTAAATGTTTTGGCCCCATTTCTTATAATCTTAAGTGAACTTTTAACTAAGTATAACAAAACGGGGTAAAAAAATGCTTTATAAATTTATATTTTCAACTACAAGCTGTAATTGTTTAGCTTCGTTTTGAAATGGATTTTTAGTACTCACATTTTCTCGACTAATTTCTTTCAAATGTTGTCAAGTACTCCCTAGATTCTCGTCGGATGCTCAATTCTTCACAATCCATACAAATCGCAGCCTTTCAATTTGTTTTAACCATAAAGTATACAGGGAGCTTCAAGTGTATATAGGCAGGCGATTCTAACAAAACTTTGCGTGTAGTCCATTCGATAAGGACATCGATAATATGATGTGAAATTTTGCAAAATGTCCTACATTATTACCACAAAAACTATGTTTTGCAAACTTTTGACTAGAGGACAGAAAAACTTTCCGGAAGGTACAATACCCGGCTGTTGAAAGAAGTGCACGTAAATGCGCTCCTGAAATTTCAGCGACTGTGCGGCAGTCTAAAAATTAATTTATTTGTCAGAACCACAGTCCCGAAATTCTAAAAATTGCGCTTTTGTCTAAAATTTTTGGGACTAAGTTTATGACTTTCACGGCTTCTAAGAAAATTTCAAGCCATTCTACCACGTGGCTGCTTTGGAAGCGAAAAAAAACACAAGTGAGCAAATTTTCTACATTTGAAGTTTGACAAAAGGCTAGAGATATTGGTACCTATCACGTGGCTCATTATTAGCGTATACGATTTTCGCCTTTACCTGATGGCCTGCGATGGGTTTCGTAAATCTAAAGAAAGAACGAAATAGAGAAAAAAATTTGGCATCCTCTCTCCGATCTCTATCACACAACGTCTCTCGTCATTGCGTCCCTACTTGACTTTTTATGTTTTTTAAATTATTATTATTATTATTTGAATACACATAACTTATATTGATTTATTGGGTCCGTTCTATCGAAAATTTTATTCTTCTTCAGTTCACTTATTTTAAATGAACTTTAACTCATGTCATTTTTCGACTTAGAGATTTTCGTAAAAATCTAGTCCCCCTTTGGCGATTCTCGGCAGAGAAATTAGTAAAATATTCGAGCATACCGGTGACAAAACTTTCACAGGTCACTAGATTTCCACGAGGCAATTTAACGGCTGTGATCCGTTTAAATCGTCAGAATCTGAATTTCTGAAGCTTACATGAAGCATTGGTAATTTATTATTATTATTATCTTTTGGAAATTCCATAATTGGAATTTCACCCTCCCACTGTAATTGAAAAATTCACCACAATTATTTGAAAACTTTATAATTTCTACCCCTTAAAACAACTTTCAAAAATTTCTAAGTGTAATAACAAATAATTAAGGAAGCGCCCAGGTGCATATATGTGACCTACGGTTACACATCTGCGTACACCCTCTCGGAATGATGATTACAATTTGATAGATCCATTTCCATCATTCTCTACTCTGTGCAATATGTGTCCAGTAGGGTACATGTTATAAGGTGACTTTTGTCAATCACATGTCATTTTCACGGCTTTGAATGCTGATGTGCCAGAAAAAGCATTGTAAATTTGGTACCTCGAGTCGACTAAATTAAGCGTGATTCGTTTGTGAGGCGTTTAACGGTGAAATTAGTTTAGATCTGTCGAGATCTAGAAAAATTTGGGATTTTTTATCGAAATTACGATTTTACGTTTTCGAAAATTGCGGAGTTTCCGAGGTCTTTCTGAGTCATGCGTGATGAAGTCTTCTTCTGTCGCAGCAACGGTGTGCAACAGCGGAAAAACTTGTTGAGACAAAGAGCTTGGAGAAAGACCTCTATCATTCTGAAGGTATCCGCGACCGCAGGGATAATTTCAGATACCGAGAAGTGCAATGCGACACAGCAAATTGGTCGCGACACAATCCTCTTAATAAGGAAAGATGCCATCAGGCAGCACAAGCGGTACGTGATGCAGCTTATCGACAACACTAAGAGGCCGGTCACAACATCAAAATCAATTGCGAAACGAAATCATGTTGAGCGCCCGACAAATCTGCATTAAGATAGAAATCCAGGACAATACAAGAAACATTGTTGCAATAGGAGGCTTGAATAGAAATATTGTGAGCATAAGCGGTCGGCGATACTAATTTAAAGAAGTTGCATAGCTAACATTGCCAAAAGAAAAAATTATCTGTTATGACGCTGAAGCGGATGTCGAAACGGCCGAACCTTGCAAGGCGGTGCTAAGGTAAGGAAGATTTGTGCGATAGAGGGAATTACAGCCGTGGAAATTGTAGCACCATTTTGCAAAAGCTCAGACGATTGGCGAGATCCAGTAAGAATCAGAGTTACTGGCAGTTCATTTTACGAACATATACAAAAAACAAAATAATAGTTGGAAGCGACATTCATTCATTGTAAACACTTTCAAATATGTAATGAGCGATTTTCAGTCGGTGAGCTCATAAACATTTCACGTTAACAAAATACGTTTCTGATGAAGGCGTGGCCTTTTTCAAAATGATTTCAAAATAGTGTTCGAGTTCAAATTGTTTTAAAATATCCATGTTAAAAAAATGGGTGATGCATATATGCGAACATACTTATGATCTTTCTACATATTTGTATTTCCCTCGATCTTACCTTCGTTCTTGTTAAACCGGTACCGTGCATTGATAAACATAATATAACACGGTGAGTTTCTCTATCTGATATTCTTGTTTGATTTAAGTGAATCATACCATTTATTAAACAATAACAAATCTTTTTTGATGATCAATGTCAATACCGAAACATATACTTATTTCATATACAATTATTTATGATTCATTGATCATTCAAAATATACACTTTCATATCTGATAAATCATTTATAAACTTACAAATCATGCATTTCACAATACTCTTTTCATTTCAATTTACGTCATGCTTTTTTCAATTCCCGATATGTGACAATCTCAAAAATCATTCAATTATGCCCCTTAATGAATTGTAACCCATGTTTTTCGGTATATATAGGATAACCGAATCATCGACACACAGTCTCCACTAGGCTGCAGTACGGGTATAAAAACATTTGTTTATAACATAGTTTTGCATCAGCTAGAACTTTGTGGCCCGGTTAGTAAAAATCAGTCGTGAACCTCTGCAGATATTGTCCACAAAGTGCTTGGTGAGTGGTACATCAATACACATTTGTTCGCGATCTTGCTAATTTGACCCTTATTGGTATCTATTTATATCCCTTAATCACGATCGCGGTTAACATTCCTATTAAAGGCGTTTATCAAATCCTTTATATAAAAATCTGATACAATATGTATTTGTATAAGATTTCATTTCAATACTCAGCTACAATTTTACCATATCTATGACATTTACTTGTCAATTGTCTCAAATCAATTAAAAAAAAATCAATATACTTTTCTTATATTTAGAATGAAACAACAAATCTTGAAGCGAATAGGAGAAGATAGAACAAACCAATCTATCTCTTTCTTTTTGCCTTGACTTCAATCTCTGTCCTAGGTTGGGTGATCCTCATTGGCCCCTAACAATTCACACACATCACATTTAGTAAATTAGTACTATTCACATTTAACGAATTAAATTATCCTTGTTGGATCCTCATTAATCATTGCATTAGGGTCCTTAAACTATCCCGGTATCACGAGATACGAGGCTTTTGAAACGAAAATCGAAATTTTACCCTCCATGGTAGCTCATCACTGCACGGCGTGCCAGTGCCCAAAGCCTCGCAGCGGCGGCGTCCCACTGACGTAGAGACTCACGCCACGGCGTGGGTTCTCTGTGGCCCGTAGGCGTAGAGCTTGTTTGCCAAAATTTTCTAGTTTTTCTTTTTCTTGTGATTTTCTCCAAAAATCATCCCAAATCAAATGAAACTCTAGAAATCACTCTCAAGCATTCTAATATCATCTAAACCAACCATGAAGTAAAACTCATGGATGGATTAAGTTTCTAAACAAACATGTTTGAAATCTAGGGTTGGTTCTTTCCTTAAATCCCTTTGAATATTCTTGCCTTAGCTTCCTTCTTCCTCCTTTATCACTTGGAAACCATAAATGGGGATGATCTCCCACCAAAAATCACTTCTTCTTGCAAAACCCTAGCTTTCTCCTCTCACTCTCTTCTTAACACATTTTTGCTCGAATGAGTATTCTAAGACCAAATGTGGTCTTTAAGCCTTTATTTCATAAAGCCTTGTTTGGCACAAAACCATTTTTGGAGTTTTAGATTCTCCCAAATTTACTTTATAGCATATGCTTCTATTTGCCAAACACACCAAACATTTTCTCAATTGGCCATAGGTCTCATTTACAAATTTTCCAAATTTGCCCATTTTTCATGGGTTTATTTCGAGTTCGATCAATTTCTCATTTAGCATATAATATTTGTCATATGCTCACATATTCATTTCACTTTTTACAATTTAACAATTTGTGGACTCGGGAAAAACCAGTTTAGCTCAGCCCTTTTTCGAATATATAATAAAACAAAATTCTAAGGTATTTTTGGGATATTCACGGCGACATAATACATATCGCGAAACGAGAACCTTGCATGTGGCCAGAAGAAACTTTATCGGCCAGATCGAGGAGCACGAGGAGCAAATCGCGACAGGCGGCGCATCTTTACCAATAGAGACCCGATAAAAGAATAAGAAAAACTCACACTTTGGCAAAACTTTGGTCGGCAAAGTGTCAGGCGGAATTGGGGATGTGAAGCTCGAATTTGGGGCCCAACAGGGCTCTATAAATAGAAAGATTTGAGGAGGAAAGGAAGTGATCGGTCGACGGAAAAAACTGACATGCGGGAGCTAAGGACTCTTTATATTACTCTATTTTATTTTATTTTCTTTTTATTTTCATCTTGATTGATTTGGCGTATAGCATTTCAATTTGTTTAAGTTGCAACGGTGATTGTTCGAGAAGTTTAGAAGTTGAACTATATTGTTGAAGATCAATTCCGAATTATTGTTTGAATCTAATGAAATCTAGATAAAAGTTGGAATTCATTTCTTTCAATTGATTATAGTTACATTGTTTCGTCGGTATTTCGTCATTCCACTTGTGATTCGATTTTTGAAAACACAACTTCCGTTGGGAAGATCGATGTTAGTTATCGATTACTTTCCTACACAATTAGAAGAGATTTCATGGATTGAGAATTTTGAGTTTATTTGAATGGTGTTCATGAAGTGAATTGTTCTCAATATTAGTAACTATACCCTTTGCAAGTACCGTTGTCTAGCTCGATTTCCGAGGCCACTTTGGTGACATAAGAGATGGAGATTCACGAGCAGCAGAATCTGGTTACTTTAAGAGATGTTACAGACTAATATTGAAGAATTAAGCTTCTAAAAGATTACTTAGATAAATCATAAATTTACTCTATAGTTTGAAAGAATTAGTTGATTTGATTTATCAATTTAATCAATTGAGGATTTTCTCCTTGAATGATCTTGATCACACATGTTGACACCCGCATAAATTTAATCAAGGAAGGAAACTCTTTAGAATCACCGAGGAATGAGACTTTGTGATCGTCTTGTAGAAATCGCGATAATACATTTTGGGGAAATAAAAGTGCAGATCTGTAAGAAATGTGTATGAAGTATTGGAAAGAAAATACCGGGATCTTATAAAGAAGTCGATTTCGGTAGTGGTTAGATACACCATGTTGAGAAATGAGCAATGCTCTCTAATTATTAGTGAAATGTATGGTTAAGGAAAATCTAGCGTATTTACCTTACTGCGTGACATTTCCCTTATTCCAATTCATGATAGAATACTCCAGAGATTAGATTATGTTCTGGGATTATTGTTTTCCACCCGACAATGAGATTTGATGTCTACTTCGACAATAATGCGGATTCGATCCGGTTTAGGTCACAAGTTTAAGATTTTTCTTTTAGTATAGATGTATAAATTTGCAGATAGTCATAAGATTCTTAGATTGGAATTCTGAAAATTTTATGAAATGACCAGTTCAAATAGTGTGAACTGGTAGTTGGTGTAGTGAACTTTAAATTCTTTTAGATGATTTTGTGGGAGCGATATCGGACTTATAAGGTCGCTTTTATTACTTGTACAACTGTACTTACAACATTAAGAATAAACTCAATATTTAAAAGTCATTGACAAATCCATTTTGCTTGGCTGAATCTACGAAGTCGTTGACTACCGCGTCGACCATGGAATACTCGTGAATGTCGGCGACCCAGCATTTTTCATGAAAATCGGGCGAGTCTCCTTTTTGTGCGGGGAGCTGCCGTCTGAGCTTTGCATATACCGCCCACGAAACGATGCAATATAATCCCACTTGTGAGTAAAAGCGGCGCGGAGCCCGTAAACAATACTCATCATACATACCAACTATAAATCCCGACTATAGCCAATAGTTACAAGTTCAAATATTTTACTCTTATACAATACATATACTAAATTAGAAGTTTCAATACATGTATACATATTAAACCAAACCACAACGAGGCTTTGCTTCTAATCATGTCTCTAGAGGCCAAGTAGTCCTCGCCTTGCGCTCCTTTGTACATGGAAATAATATCCCTCGACGGGGTGAGCTAGTGCTCGATGTAGTGGAATCGCCTTAAGTGGGCTACTCACAGTACAAGTGCGGTCTGCGATGTTCAGTAAACACGAAATTCGAAGCAAAATCGCAGTCCTGTTGAATGTCTACATGATCCCAGCCTTTCAGAATCCAGGGAGTCCTCATAGGCTCTCTCCCTGCACACTCGCCTAAGCCTCGTGTAGAAAAATTGTATATTTATTTGTTTGTGGACCAATGCACTCAGTGTATGTATATCAATTGGGCAACTCCGACGATTGATATTATTTGTTTAATGGTACCTGGAGTGAATATCGATTGGGCAACTCAAGCGATCAGATATTATTTGTTTGTGGAATTTCTGCTCGATGGTATCGATTAGATGAGCTCGACGATTGATATTTTTAATTTGGACTACCCTCCGATAATTAATATTTTTGAACCCTCGAACCAATTTTTATAGACTTCGTCTCAAGCACTCCTCACATAGTCCTAGGGTGTTTCAGTGCATATGGAATGCATGTATGCCAATTCTGCGTCTAATTCACAGGTAAATATATAAACATGCATATGTTGCAAAAATTTAATTCACACAATCATGTCATCACAAATTAATTAATTCATACATCAAGTGTCACTTGGGCTAATGATCAAACACGAGCAATTTAATTTACAAATCACTCGACCAAACCTTTATATTTCCACATAATATATAACTTTTGCAGAACACTGTTTCGAGAATAGTGAAACCTCGATTACTATTCCCGAAAAATCACAAATCAGCAGGTTACTTAGTGAACCCATAAATTAAATGGCGAATTCCGGCGTAAATATCAACAACGTTTAATCGTAGTGTATAAATCGCCCCAACGACCCGTACCCATACATGGCTGTCAATTTTGTTTCAAAATTATATCAGGTGATTAGGTTTGGGGCAGATCAGGAACAGCACTGCGTGCCGTTGATTGACTCAAACATCGATAAAGCATGAAGAAGAAATAAAATCAAGTAGAGGCATACGCCGGGGTTTGAGAAAGCTCGCAAATCCGATATACGTGACCCTCCGTGTAAGACGGTTCTCATGCGTAGAAGCTGTATGAAGGCGGTGGATCAGCGTCTTCTGAGAGAAGTCTTTCTCTCTCTGCAAAAATATAAAGTGGGTTATCTTTCTACTCCGTAGCCGGCGCGTTTTGTGCTTTTGAAGAGACGACACTGTAGCACGGCATTATTATCATTTTAATGAATTCAAAATGACATCGTCACTTCTTTTCAGGTTTTGTGTTCGTAACTATCCCGACCAATCCGTTGCTAATCGTTCTCTCTCATCACAACATCTTTGTGAGTCATACATTATGTCTTCGTCGTCAATGGTTCGCGCTGAAGCGCGATACCTCGAAAAAACGTGTAACTTATTTGTCTGAATATTACAAAATTTTATATCTTAGCCCAGATTTTTGATGGTGAAATCCGTTTTATTAAATCTGAGATCTCAAAGAATAAATTACAGTTTTTTAGCTAAAATTCGATTTTGTATTAAAAGTCTGATTTTCTTGTGTCAAATTTAGATTTATCGGTCTTGTTTTATTAATAGAACTTACAATTCTATTTGGTCTAAACAAGTTTTTGTTGTGCTAAGAGTTGAGTAATAGTCCTTTGGTAGAATAACAGCGATTTGTACATCGCATACAGTTTTAATTGATCGAGCATGAATTTGATTGGATTGGACACATTATATAAACACTAAACAAATTGTCAATAGTAAATAGACGAGTTGATGATTATGCAGCCGAATATGATTTGATCGATGGCTTTGTCAGTTAACTTTTTCTTATCTGAATCTGTATGTAGTGTCGATAGTATATAAGATACATTGGATCAAGTACTATCTGAACACTAAACAACC